>JAUDYJ010000006.1:3532500-3617500 GCA_030761175.1 Masticophis lateralis | reverse complement strand
AAAAAGATGTGGAAACTCAAGAAAGAGTGCAGAGAAGAGCAACAAAGAGGATTAGGGGACTGGAGGCTCAAAAATATGAAGAACAGTTGCAGGAACTGGGTATGTCTAGTTTAATGAAGAGAAGGACTAGAGGAGACATGATAGCAGTCTTCCAATATCTCAGGGGTTGCCCCAAAGAAGAGGGAGTCAAGCTATTCTCCAAAGCACCTGAGGGCAGGACAAGAAGCAATGGGTGGAAATTAATCAAGGAGAGAAGCAATTTAGAACTAAGGAGACATTTCCTGACCAAACAATTAACCAGTGGAACAACTTGTCTCCAGAAGTTGTGAATGCTCCAACACTGGAAGTTTTAAACAAGATGTTGGATAACCATTTGTCTGAAGTGGCGTAGGGTTACCGCCGTAAGCAGGGGGTTAGACTAGAAGACCTCCAAGGTCCCTTCCACCCCTAGATCTCTATGATTCAGTGAGACAGATAAGATACATGATAGATGACAGATGATAGATAGATACTGTAGATAGATAGAAAGATAGATAGATACCAGTAGATAGATGATAGATATAGCTTGAAATAGATGGATGGATATAGATTGGGATAGATAGATAGATAGATAGATATAGATAGATAGATGATAGATAGATAGATGATAGATAGATAGATAGATAGATAGATATAGATTGAAATAGATAGATATAGATTGAAATAGATATTGATTGAAATAGATATAGATTGAAATAGAGATAGATAGAAAGATGGGTAGGTAGGTAGGCAGGTAGGTAGGTAGGCAGACAGACAGATAGATAGATATTGAAATAGATAGATTGAAATAGAGATAGATAGATAGATACACTGAAATAGATAGATATAGACTGAAATAGAAATAGAGATAGATAGATAGATAGATAGATAGATAGATAGATAGATAGATAGAGTTTGAAATAGATAAATAGATATATTGAAATAGAGATAGATAGATAGATAGATGATAGATAGATAGATAGATAGATGATAGATAGATAGATAGATAGATAGATAGATAGATAGATAGATAGATAGATGGATGGATGGATGGATGGATGGATGGATGGATGGATGGATGGATAGACAGACAGATGGATGGATAGTTTGAAATAGATAAATAGATATAGATTGAAATAGAGATAGATAGATAGATAGATAGATAGATAGATAGAGTTTGAAATAGATAAATAGAGATAGATTGAAATAGAGATAGATAGATAGATAGATAGATAGATAGATAGATAGATAGAGTTTGAAATAGATAAATAGAGATAGATTGAAATAGAGATAGATAGATAGATAGATGGATGGATGGATGGATGGATAGATAGATAGATAGATAGATAGATAGATAGATAGATAGATAGATAGATAGATAGATAGATTTCCTGCCTGGGCAGGGGGTTGGACTAGAAGACCTCCAAGGTCCCTTCCAACTCTGTTATTCTATTCTATTCTACTCTAATTCTGGGTATTTCTCTACATAAATCCACATTTTCTGGCTGCTTTGCAGGGGGAGAGTGGTCTTGGCAAACTGGGTCCCAGAGGCTACCAAGGTCTTCCTGGCCCACAGGTAGGATGAGCAGCTAACTGGGTTCTCCGCCTTCTGTACCTCCAGGTTCTGTTTTGAACTTCCCAAAAATCTAAATCAGGCATGGATCTTCAGCTTGGTTGGAGGCTGCAAAGGCTGTGGCCATACTTCCAAAGTGGGTGGGGCCAAGAAGCAAAGTGGGTGGGATCAAGAAGTAAATAGGTGTGGCCAATGGTGGGGCTAGGAACTGCAGTGGGTGAGGCCAAGAACCAAAACAGGTGGGGTTGAGAAATAAAGTGGGTGGAGTCAACACCAAAGTGGGTGGCATAAAAAATAAGGTGGGCGGGACCAGGAAACAAAGTGGGTGGGATTAAAATTAGGGGGTGGGCCCAAGAACCACAGTGGGTGGCGCCTAGGAACCGCAGTGGGTGAGGCCAAGAACCAAAGTGGGTGGGGTCAAGAAAGTGGGTGGAGTCACAACCAAAGTGGGTGGCAACAAAAATAAGGCAGGTGGGAGCAGGAAACAAAGTGGGTGGGATTAAGAAATAGTGGGTGTGGTCAAGAACCAAAATGGGTGGGGCCAGGAACCCCAGGGAGTGAAACCAAGAACCAAAGTAGGTGGGGTCAAGTAATAAAAGTGGGTGGAGTCACAACCAAAAATAAGGGTGGGTGGAGCCAAGGACCAAAATGGGTGGGGTCAATAAATAAAGTGGGTGGGGTCAATAAATAAAATGGATGTGGCCAAGAGCCCAAGTGGTTGGATGGGTGTGTGTCAAGAAATGAAATGGGTGGGGCCAAAAATCAAAGTGGGCGGAGCCAGGAACCACAGTAGGTGGGGAATTCTGGGAACGGAAGTCCACTCATCTTCAAGTAGCCGAGTTTGAGAAACATTGGATCTTCCGGAAGGATCCTTTTCCTCTCAGCCAACAAGTTTTGCAGAACGTTGCGTCGCTTTGCACAAACCACGAGGGCATTCTTGTGACGGTTTCGTGTCCAGCGGTGCTCCCCCTTTCCAGATTCCACGATGACTATTCAGATTAAAATTCTCCTCTTCCTCCTAACCATCCAAATTCAATCCCTCTTGCAACCTCTGTAGAAATGAATATTCAATAATGAATACCTCCGGATAGGTGTCCAAAAACGGCTTTATTTTCGGGCACGAGCTCCTCGGTAGCTCACACCCAGCGCCGAGCAAAGGCGTTTTAAAAAATTAGCAAGCCAAATAGCCTTATTTCTCTCGACACTTTGAATACGATGGCATATAAATAGGGCATTAAAGACTAATGGGCGAAAAGGCAGGCAGGGTAAGCAACTTTAGGCCGCCTGCAGAATTTAAATTCGACAGGACGGTATTAAAATATGAGATTAATTCATTAGAAGTTCCAACAGAGTGAGACAAGGCGGCGTGAGCGTGTCTGAAGGGAAATAAATTGCCGCGGCCTTTTGCCGAAGTGTTTTAATTCACAACTTGGAACTCCGTTCATTTATTTATGCACTTAGTTCTGGGCTTTTATTATTTTTATAAATAACCCAAGGTGACAAACACATGTTGTATTCCCCTATTTTTCCCACAACAACAACAACCACCCTGTGAGGTGGGTTGGGAGAAAGAGAGAGGCTCAGTCGCCCAGCTGACTCTCATGCCTAAGGCAGGCATGTGCCTTAGGCATGAGATTACCTGTATTTATGACGGTAGTAGTGTCTTGGGGTCACGTGATCCCCTTTTTCGACCTCCTGACAAGCAAAAATCAGTGGGGAAGCCAGATTCACTTAACAATGGTGTGACTGACTTAACAACTGCTGTGATCCACTTAACGACGGTGGCCAGAAAGGTTGTAAAACGGGGCACTTAACAAATGTCTCACTTAGCAACATAAATTTGGGGTTCAGTTGTCATAAGTCGAGGACTAGTATATAACGTTTGGGGGATGTCACATATTTACAACCACTGATGCCAATCTGACCTCTTTTGAACAGGGGGAAGAAGGAACCGTCGGTCTTCGGGGGCCTCTTGGCGTGATGGTAAGTTTGCCCGGCGATTCTGGAGTCCATCAACCCATTGAAGAGAAGAGCCAAAGTATGCGAGGCCCTATCTTCATTATTTTACATTTTAAACAAGATTGTTTAATCCTGGATAGCCTGGATAGCTCAGCAGACTAAAAGCATTGTGATTAACATCCAGCTGTCTGCCATTACTGTAAGTTCGAATCTCACCAAGCTCAAGGTTGACTCAGCCTTCCCTCCTTTCTAAGGTAGGTCAAATGAGGACCCAGTTAGTGGGGGCAATAAGCTGATTTTGTATAAATATACAAAAGTATGAAGACTATTGCTTAACGCATTGTAAGCCGCCCTGAGTCTCCGGAGAAGGGCGGCATATAAATCAAATATTTTTTTAAAAAAATTAATAATGTATTATTTTAATTTCTTAATGCTTTGCCCTGTTATAAGCTGCCCAGGTTTCATGTCATAGATAGCATGACAGGCAGCGTAAAAATTAAAATAACTAAAAGAATAAAATATAATATATAAAAGAATAAATAAAATAAATAAAATGAAACATGAAATAAAAAATGAAATAAAAGAATAGAATAGAATAAAAGAATAAAATAAAAATTAAAAATTAAAAATTAAATTAAATTAAATTAAATTCAATGCCAGGTTTTGTTCCTTTGTTTTCCAGGGAGAGAAAGGCCCTGCTGGTTTAAAAGGAGAGAAGGTAAGAAAAACAAAATTCAAACATGTGTTAAAGGGCAAACATTTCTTTTATTTTCAGATTGTTTTTGAGTGCACATCAGAGGTGGGTTTCAGCAGGTTCTGACCAATTCTGGAGAACCGGTTGAGGAAATTTTGAGTAGTTCAAAGAACCGGTAGTAAAAATTCTGACTGGCCCCGCCCCCATCTATTCTCCGCCTCCGGAGTCCCAGCTGATCGGGAGGAAATGGGGATTTTGCAGTAACCTTCCCCTGGAGTGGGGAGGGAATGGAGATTTTACAGTATCCTTCCCCTGGAGTGGGGAGGGAATGGGGATTTTACAGTATCCTTCCCCTAGAGTAGGGAGGGAATGGAGATTTTACAGTATCCTTCCCCTGCCACACCCACCAAGCCACACCCACCAAGCCACGCCCACAGAACCAGTAGCAAAAAATTTTGAAACCCACCACTGTTTGAACGTGATATTCCTAGAAACATAAATTCGAATGGATTTGGGCCCATCCCTCTAATTTTCATTGAGATAAGGCCTGGAAACAATCTTTTACATGTGGACCTTCAGGCCTGCCACATTTTCTTCTGTGGGAAAATGGGAGGGGGAATTGCATAGAGCAGCGACGGCTAACCTATGTGCCCCGCGCATGTGGACACGACCCCACCACGCTCCCCCAGATTTTGGTACGCGATGGCACGGTGGGCCAGATAGGCCTGTTTTTCACCCTCCCCAGGCTCCAGAGGCTTTCTAGGAGCCTGGGGAGGGTGAAAATGGCCTTCCCCACCCGCCTAGAGGCCCTCTGGAGGCCAGAAATGGCCCATTTCCCGATTTCCAGTGAGCCCGGAAGTTCCAAACTCTGACAACAGGTTTGTGCCGTTATTATCACTGGCTGAAACCAACCCGATATAGGTAATCTTCAACTTCGGAAAAATTAATATTTTTTAAAATGCCAAGAATAAAAATATTAAGAATATTATCTTTGATGCTAATATCTTAACTTGGTAACCTCTGGAGGAATTGGACTACAATGCCCATCATCCCCAGAGAACCAGGGAATGGAATGTTCAGTGAAACAGTCGTTCAGTGGGTTTCGCCCCATGTTACCCACCTTTCTTGCCCCTGTTGTTAAGTGAATCAGTCCGGTTGTTAAGTTAGCAACACGGTTGTTAAGTGAATCTGACTTTGACTTTGCTTGTGAGAAGGTCACCAAAAGGGATCACATAACCCTGGGACATGGCGACAGTCATAAATATGAACCAGCTGCCAAGCATCTGAATTTTGATCCCATGACCACGGGATTGTTGCAACGGTTGGAAGTGTGAAAATCGGTCCTTAAGTCACTTTTTTCAGTGCTGTGGTAACTTCAAACGGTCACTAAATCAACTGTTGTAGTAAGTCAAGGAGGACCTGTAAACTCCTGTGTAACAAAACCCACATAAATCCATCTGCCATTCCTTCTTTTTTTTCATTTTTAGGGTGACTTTGGTGTTCCTGGCCTCAAAGGAGAGAAAGTAAGTGAGATCCAAGCTGGGGATGGGGCAAGTTTTTAAGGAGGGGCTGGGGTTGGAATTCATTGTTGGAATGTATTTTTACGCAACAACTAGAGGCAGTAGATTGCAGTGTTTGCACGTTTGGATTTATGGTATATACTCTATGCTCTTTTGTTCTAAGCAGAGTTTCCTATTTCCTGTTAAGAGTTAAAATAGTTGAGCAGTAAAGCACATGGTGATTGTGCTCTTTGCTCTGTGCTTTATATAAACAGAATTTCTAACAACTGGACAGCCCCCTGTCTGAAATGGTATAGGCTTTCCTGCTTGAGCGGGAGGTGGGTGGGTGGGTGGGTTTGGACTAGAAGATTTCCAAGATCCCTTTCCAACTGTATTCTGATTGATCGATCGATCGATTGATTGATCCCACCAACAGCTTGTGATGAAGGCGTTGGTGAAGATGTTGGATCTGAAGCTGGACAATTCAGGGTCAACTCTATTGTTCTATATTCTGTTCTGTTTTTCTGTTATTCTATTTTATTTACATATACATACGGTATACATATATATATATACGTATACGTATGCATATGTGTATACATATACATATACATACAAGGGCCAAATTGATTAATGGCATATAAAGGCAGAGATCTCTGTAATGGTAGTTTAATACTCTGATGATGTCAGCAGATGACTGACGAGAGCTTAGTAAAATAAAATTTTAATTATTTTAAAATTTTAAAATTTTAACTTCTGGAGCCCGCAGGATGTCTGCTTCTTTATATACATATACATATACATATACATATACATATACATATACATATACATATACATATACATATACATATACATATACATATACATATACATATACATATACATTCTGTGTTTTGTAAGATACTTTAAATGGGCAAGACACCTTTTTAACTTGACCAACATTTAACAGGAACTATTGGCCATCCTATCCCAAAATAAAACGTTTAGGAAGAGGGAGAAGAATAAGAAAAGAGTTAGTGACGGCTACTGAGGACAGTCCATCCATCCGTCCGTGGAACGATCTCTCCCAGGCCGTTTAAAGCATCATTTTGTTCCTAATGTTTTATTCACCTCTCCTTGGGAGGGAGCCTGAGCCATTCCTTGAAGACGGCGGGGGCGAGAAAAAGGTTATTTCTCCAGGCACAAAAAGTTAAGCATTGTTCTGAGCCAGTTCCCCAAACATGACCAACCCTCTGAAGTGAACTCAAAGATTCCTTTATTAGGAGCGCCGGCTGCCCTGGCAAAAAGTTTCTCTCTCACCGCAGGCTTACAAGTCTGTCCGGCAGGGAGATGAATAGTTGTCTGCCACGTCTATTCATTTCCACCCCCTGCCTTTTATCCCCAGAGTTAGGATGGGGCTTTGCTAGCAGCGGTGGCTCTTCCGTCCCAAGGACCAGCCCATGGATTTCCAGTGCTCTCCTCTCCTCTGCTTTCTGCACGTCAGGAACTGGGCCCAGCTGTTCCTCCTCTTCCTCATCAGCCACCTCCAGACCTGGGGGCTGTTGACTCTTCATTTGAAGGTTAACGGATGGTCCAGCTCTGCCTCTCTCTCTTGCTCTCTGCCCACTCCATTCCCCCTTCCCCCTCGGAGCTTGCCTTAATGCTGACTCCCACTCCTCCTCCTCCTCCTCCTCTTGATTTGGCTGCTGGAGGGTCCAGCAGCCGACAGGCCACAATAAGCATTCATTCCTTGCCTGCTCAGCCTCTCCTCAGAAATCCCCCTCGCCTACAAAGTGGCTACCCACTTTAAGCCATGATTCAACTAGCACAGCTAGCTGATTCCATCAACTGATTTTGGGTGGCTGGCTGGCTTGACCGATGCGAAACACACGAAAACGTCAGCCTGAGCTCTCTCTCTCTCTCTCTCTCTATTGTTTGTTTGTTTGTTTCAAATAATTTTACAGGTAGTCCTCAACTTAACGACCGTAATTGAGCCCAACTTTTCTGTTGCCAAGCGAGACGTTCGTCAAGCGAATTTAGCTGGCCTCATTTTGCAACCTTCCTTTGCCACAGCTGTTAAGTCAATCACTGCAGTTGTTAAATTAGTAACACGGTTGTTAAGTGAATCCGACCTCCCCATTGATTTTGCCAATTAGAAGGTCGCACCAGAGGGGATGGTGTGTGACCCCCATGGACATTGCAACCGTCATAAGTGCGAGTCAGTGGCCAAGAGTCTGAATTTTGATCAGGTGACCATGGAAATGCCGCCATGGTCATAAGTGTGAAAAACGCCCCCAAGTCACTTTTTTTCAGTGCGGTCATATCTTGGAACAGTCAGTAAATGAAGTGTTGTAAGTCGAGGACTATTCCTATTACATTTTACAAAGTGTACACATAAAACAGCCTAAACTAACAATCAAAAGGGATCATAAAGAGTAAAAGGAAAATGGGCATAGAAATGTGAAATAATATAAAGCAGAGGTCTTCAAACATGGCGGCTTTAAGACTTGTGAACTTCAACTCCCAGAATTCTCCAGCCAGCAGAGCTGGCTGGAGAATTCTGGGAGTTGAAGTCCACAAGTCTTAAAGCCGCCATGTTTGAAGACCTCTGGTATAAAGGAAAAAAAAAAGGTATATAAATGCAATGGAGGTGCAAGGGTGTGCCCGAGGGTGCAAGAGAGGTGCGCCATGGATTAGCAAGGGTATCCGAAGGTGCACGGAAGAACACAAGTGGCTGGCACAACCCAAATGCAGAAGCCCTATCTAACAAAATGAAATTCAACGTAGAGAAAAGTAACGTCTTACACTTAAGCAAGAAAAACCAAAAGGACAGATATAGACTGGGAGAAACCAGGCTTAATAGCGGTAACTATCATTTTGGCAGCAGCCAAAAAAGCCAATGCGATGCTAAGCGGCATTAACAGAGGGATACAATCAAGATCAAGTGAGGTACCAAATACCCCTCTACAAAGCCCTGGTAAGACCACACCTAGAGTACCGCATCCAGTTTTGGTCCCCACACTATAAAAAAGAGGTTGAGACTCTAGAACTGTGATGGCAAAGCTACGGCACGTGTACCACAGATGGCAAGCGGAGCCGTATCTGTGGGCACACAAGCATCGCTCTAGTTCACTCCAGCACGCATGCGCGCACCGGCCATCTAATTTTCGGGCTTTCCAAGCCCACTGGAAGTCGGGAAACGGGCGGCCTCCGGGGTGTGTGTGTGTGTGTATGGAAGGCTGTTTTCGCCCTCACCAAGCTCCAAGAAAGCCTCTGGAGCCTGGGGAGGGCGAAAAACAGGCCCACTGGTAACATTTTTGCTGCCACATGCCAAAACTGGGGGGGGGGGCAGGGGAGTTTGCGTGCACATGTGTGTGGGGGGGCTTGGGGGGGCATTGAATTATGGGTGTGGGCACACACATGTGCAACCCACTCCCCCACCCGTGCTCCCCTTGCTTTTGGCACACAACAGCAAAAAGATTAGCCATCAGTGCTCTAGAAAGAGGGGGGAGAAGAGCAAGCAGGATGAGGAAGGGGCTGGAGGCTAAAACATACGATGAACGGTTGCAGGAACTGGGCCTGGCTAGTCTAGTGAAGAGAAGGACCAGGGGAGACAGGAGAGCATCTTCCAATACTTGAGGGGCTGCCACAAAGAAGAGGGGGTCAAGCTGTTTTCCAAAGCACCTGAAGGCCAGACAAGGAATAATGGAAGGAGAGATTCAACCTGGAAAATAAGGAGGAATTTTCTGACAAGGAGAACAATCAACCCATGGAACAGAAGTTGCCTCCGGAAGTTGTGGGCTTCATCCCTGGAGGCTTTCAAGAAGAGACTGGACTGCCCTCTGTCAGAAATGGTGTAGGGTCCCCTGCTTGGGTTAGACTAGATGATGTCTGTTCCAACTCTGTTAATCTGTTAATCCTCTGTTAAGCACTTGGGAAAGATGCACAGGTGTGGGAGATTTACTCCAGCAATGTATGACTTCCTGCTGGCTTCCCCAATGACTTTTTGGGAAACCAGCAGGAATTTTTTTTTTTTTGCAAATGGCGATCATGTGACTGCAGGGGGCGCTACAACTGGGTGTAAATGCTGGTCAGTTGCGAAGTGCCCAGATTCCAACCACTGGGATGGGATGGGATGGGATGGGATGGCCGGAACTCCAAGGACCGTTCCCAACCATCATTTGTTCAATGCATGACTGGCTGGGGAATTCTGGGAGTTGAAGTCCACGGAGCTTAAAGTTACTAAGGTGGAGAAGCTCCACCCTAGGAACACCCAGTGCAAACTATGTTTCTCTTGTATATTTGAACCGCAGGGAGACTCGATCACAATATCTGGACCTCAAGGTTACAAAGGCAATAAAGGAGATCCGGTAAGTTGTGCTGACTTGATTGTTGTTGGGAATGAAACTTTTGCTTTCTTCAAAGCTCGTTGAGATGGGAGGGAGAGGTTTTGGGGGGGGGGGGCTACTGTTCTGTTCCTTTCCTGATTAGGAACATCTTATATGGACGCCCGACATATCTGGAAGGCACCAGAGCACATAGCCAGAACATGACTAATCCCTCTTAGAAGAAACAAGATCTTTATGGATAGAAGATAATATTTGTAGCTCCGGGTTGAACTGGGAGGGTCCTTCTTGGTGCTCTCTGAGCTTGGGGGTTCCCTTGCAGACATTCCAGGGAACGTCATCAGTGCCTGGGAGGGTGTGGGAAATGCTCTCTGTTTGTATACAAGCAGCCTGTCCTATCAGTGTCGATGGGAGAATTCTTGGTTAGGCTGTTGTTTAAACTTCAATGGTTTTCCTGGGTTGGTAATTCCTTGATTGGGGTGTAATAATCAGAGAGCTAACCGCTTTCCCGATTACCTACTTGGCTCATGAAACATCTGGAAGGAAACAAGCAAGTTCAGAGAGTACCAAAGACAACACGGTCCTCCTTTTCCTCCTCTTCCTCTTTCTGCAAACTCCATTCCCTTCTAGCACTGATGATGTTACCTAGCTGGGTCATGAAACTTCTGCTCAGAAGAACACCAGCAAACTCATATGAAGTTTGTCGTGTCCATCCTGTCCGGTGGCAATCACATCCCTTCTTCTTCCTCCAGAAAAGCTTATTTGTAGAAATAACACTGTCTTGGTGAAAGTCCAAGATACGGAGAAGTTTTAGCTCATCCAGGAGATGCCTACAACAACCAACAGAACAGAAGGCTTTAAAGACAGAAAGAATTCTTCCTTTCTCTTTCTCTCTCTCAACCTTTCTTTTTAACTCGTAATCGTGGTTAATCCAAACCAAGAGAAGCGCAGTTTACATTATTATTATAATTTTTCATTTTGAAGTAAATAAATGTTTTGGTTTTTTTTAATTCAGGGGGAACGGGGTCTTCCTGGTTTTGATGGAGACAAGGGCGAGAAAGGGGAGGATGGACCTTTTGGGGAAAAGGTATTTTTAAAGATTTCTGTATCGTTAATTTTTTGTGGGGGGTGGGAGGGGGAAAATTATGTCTCTGACCAAGGGAAAAGCTGCAATGCTGGGATTCAAATTTTTTTTATTGCCGGTTCTGTGGGTGGGGCTTGGTGGGCATGGCATGACTTGGTGGGCGTGGCAGAGGAAGGATACTGCAAAATCTCCATTTCCACCCCAGTCCAAAGGAAGGAAGGATGCTGTAAAATCTCCTTTTCCACCCCACTCCAGGGAAAGGGTACTGTAAAATCCCCATTTCCACCTCACTCCAGAGGAAGGAAGGATGCTGTAAAATCTCCTTTTCCACCTCACTCCAGGGGAAAGATAATGTAAAATCTCCATTTCTACCCCATTCCAGGTGAAAGATAATGTAAAATCCCCATTTCCACCCCACTCCAGGGGAAGGATACTGCAAAATCCCCATTCCCACTCCATTCCAGGGGAAGGATACTGCAAAATCCCCATTTCCACCGCACTCCAGGGGAAGGATACTGCAAAATCCCCATTCCCACCCCACTCCAGGGGAAGGATACTGCAAAATCCCCATTCTCACCCCACTCCAGGGGAAGGATACTGTAAAATCTCCATTTTGACCCCACTCCAGGGGAAGGATATTGCAAAATCCCCATTTCCACCCCACTCCAGGGGAAGGATACTGTAAAATCCCCATTCCCACCCCACTCCAGAGGAAGGATACAGCAAAATCTCCATTCCCACCCCACTCCAGGGGAAGGATATTGCAAAATCCCCATTTCCATCCCACTCCAGGGAAAGGATACTGCAAAATCCCCATTCCCACCCCACTCCAGGGGAAGGATACTGCAAAATCTCCATTTCCATCCCACTCCACTAACTGCTTTCCAGCTCTGTGTGCAGAGCAGGGACTCGAGAGGCAGAGAATAGAAAGGGGCGGGGCCAGTCAGAGGTGGTATTTGCCGGTTCTCCGAACTACTCAAAATTACCGCTACCGGTTCTCCAGAACTGGTCAGAACCAGCTAAAACCCACCTCTGAAATGCTGTCATCAAAATTTATTAAGTGCCACAGCAGTAGCACATTCTCCCCCACCTAATCACAAATCACAATATGGGCAGTCCTCGATTTATGACCTCGACTGGGAAGAGAATGTCCATTGCTTGAGCAAGGCGATTGTGAAGTTAAAAATAATACGGGGCGGGGAGAGAGAAATTGTCTTTATTTTTTTCTTTTTCCACTAGGGGATGAAGGGAGACCCGGGGGCCAAAGGAGTCATGGGTTTATTTGGCAGGAGAGGACCGGTGGGGCAGAAGGTCAGTGGAAAAACTCTTGAGATTTCGACGAAATACAAACTGACTAGGGTCCATTTAGGATGGCAAGTTCATGATGCTCGTTTGGGCTTTTAAAATTGTCCCTGTGATTTTGTTTTCCTGGGCAGGGTGAAATTGGAGAACCTGGTCTGATTGGATTTGCTGTAAGTTGGAAGTCATCTTATTCCTTCCTTCCTTCCCTTCCTCCCTCCCTCTTTCCTCCCTTCCTTTTCCTTCCTTCCTTCCTTCCTTCCTTCTTTCCTTTCTTCCTTCTTTCCTTCCTTCCTTCCTTCCTTTTGTTGATTTTGCTGTAAATTGGGTGTCATCTTATTTATTAATTCATTCAGTATTTTGGATTTATTATAAGTTGGAAGTCATCTTATTCCTTCCTTCCTTCCCCTCCTCCCTCCCTCTTTCCTCCCTTCATTTTCCTCCCTTCCTTTCTTCCTTCTTTCCCTCCTTCCTTTTCCTTCCTTCCTTCCTTACATTGATTTTGCTGTGAGTTGGGTGTCATCTTATTTGTTCATTTTCAATATTTTGGATTTATTATAAGTTGGAAATCATTTTATTCCTTCCTTCCTTCCTTCCTTTTGTTGATTTTGCTGTAAGTTGGGTGTCATCTTATTTATTCATTCATTATTTTGGATTTATTATAAGTTGGAAGTCATCTTAATCCTTCCTTCCTTCCCTTCCTCCCTCCCTCCCTCTTTCCTCCCTTCCTTTTCCTTCCTTCCTTCCTTTCATTGATTTTGCTGTAAGTTGGGTGTCATCTTATTTATTCATTTTCAATATTTTGGATTTATTATAAATTGGAAATCATCTCCTTCCTTCCGTTGATTTTGCTGTAAGTTGGGTGTCATCTTATTTATTCATTCATTATTTTGGATTTATTATAAATTGGAAGTCATCTTAATCCTTCCTTCCCTTCCTCCCTCCCTCCCTTTTTCCTCCCTTCCTTTTCCTTCCTTCCTTCTTTCCCTCCTTCCTTTTCCTTCCTTCCTTTTCCTTCCTTCCTTTCATTGATTTTGCTGTAAGTTGGGTGTCATCTTATTTATTCATTTTCAATATTTTGGATTTATTATAAATTGGAAATCATCTCATTCCTTTCTTCCCTCCCTCCCTCTTTCCTTCCTTCCTTTTCCTTCCTTCCCTCTCTCCCTCCTTCCTTCCTTTTCCTTCCTCCCTCCCTTCCTCCCTTCCATTGATTTTGTTGTAAACTGGGTGTCATTCAATTCATTCATTCAATATTTTGGATTTATTGTAATTTGGAAATAATCTTCCTTCCTTCCTTCCTTCCTTCTTTCCTTCCTTCCTTCCTTCCTTCCCTCCCTCCCTCCCTCCCTCCCTCCTTTTCTTGCAACTGCAGTCATTCACTTAACCACTGTGGCAAGAAAGGTTGCCAAATGGAGCCAAATTCACTTAGCCACTGTCTCAATTAACCACAGAAATGTTAGGCCCCATTCTGCTCGTAAGTCGAGGACTACCTGTATTTCCCCATCCATCGTCCGCCAGATCTTCCGTTTCATTTATGATGTCCTATTTGCTCTTTCCAGCACTTGATCAATAATTCCCTTTTGCTAAATGGCCTTTATTGAGGCTTTCTGTATCGTGATTTTATTTATTTTGGGTGCGCTTAAAAGGGCAATACCAGAGGATAAATATTACCAGCTGTTTCCTTGACTCGGGCCCGAACCTTGTTTGTTAAGGGAGAGGCAGGCTACAGACTTTCTCCTGTGACGTCTCCTCTTTCCCGACTTCATTTTTATCCCTTCAGTCAAAGGGATAAAAATGCCTTTGAGGCCACCAAAGAATCATTCTTGGTGATGTTCTTGGAGATAATGAAGAAATCGCTTGGGTTTTTTTTTTTTCCTGGGGTGTTTCCATTTCTCAGTCGAGATGATCACCTGGTGGCTTCCCATCCAAGAATAGCAGAATGACAGAATGGGAAGGGACCTTGGAGGTGCAGGAGCTCCTGCCCTGTGGAATGAACTGCCCCCGGAAATGCGCAAGATCTCCGACCTCCGTGTATTTCGCTGTGCCCTTAAGACCCTGCTGTTCCACCAGGCCGGGCTATCCATGTAAATGATTTTCAATTGGGTGTTTTAAATTTTGGGTTTTAACTCGGGCCAAAATTATTTAATAATTTTAATTATTTTTAATTGATGTTTGTATATTTTTGTGCTTTTAATTGGCTGTACACTGCCCTGAATCCTTTGGGAGAAGAGCGGCATAGAAATAAAATTATTATTATTATTCTAGTCCAAACCCTCTGCGCAAGCGGGAAACCCTATGCAGGTAGTCCTCGACCTACGGCCACAATTGAGCCCAAATTTCTGTTGCTAAGCGAGACATTTGTTAAGCGAGTGTTGCCCCATTTCACAACCTTTCTTGGCACGGTTCAGTGGTGGGTTACTCCAGGTTTGCACTGGTTCGCAAGAACCGGTAGTAAAAATTTGTAGTAGTTCAGAGAACTGGTAATAACATTGGCTGGCCACGCCCCTGAACCGTTCCCTGGCCCAGTTGCCGCTCACTTACCCCACCCACCTCATCAGAGGCTCTTTTTTTTTTACTTTTAAAAGCCGAAAAAATACTTTTAAAAGTTTTTTAAAAAAGCCTCTGATGATCCCGCGGCTCAGCTGGGATCATCAGAAGCTTCTAAAAGCATTTTTTTCTTCAACCTCTTCAGCTGAAAAGGTTGTAGAAAAAAAAAATGCCTTTAAAAGCCCCTGGCGATCCCAGCAGAGTTGTCTGATCATCAGAGGCTCCTAAAAGCATTTTTTCCTGCAACCTCTTCAGCTGAAGAGGTTGTAGAGAAAACAAATGCCTTTAAAAGCCTCTGGCGATCCCAGCTGAGTTGCCTGATCGTCAGAGGCTTCTAATACAGGCCTGGTGGCGCAGCAGACTAATGCATTGTAATTAACTCCAGCTGTCTGCAATTACTGTAAGTTTGAATCTCACCACAAAGTTGACTCAGCCTTCCATCCTTTCTAAGGTGGGTAAAATGAGGACCCAGTTTGTGGCAATAAGCTGACTTTGTATAAAATATGCAAAAAAGTATGAAGGCTATTGCTTAACGCATTGTAAGCCGCCGTGAGTCCTTGGAGAAGGGCGGCATATAAATCAAATTTTTAAAAAAATGCTTCTAAAAGCATTTTTTTTCTGCAACCTGAGGCTTTTCTGCAAGCAGCCCTGAATCTTCGGAGGAAGGTGGAATATAAATTGAATTAATTAAATTAAATTAAATTAAACTAAATCTCTTAAGGTTGTAGAAAAAGTGCTTTTAAAAGTAAAAAAAAAAAGTTGGCCACACCCACCCAGCCATATCACCGCCACTAAGCCACGCCCACAAAATAAGCCACGCCCACAGAACCGGTAGTAAAAAAAGTTTTAGAACCCACCCCTGGCACGGTTGTTAAGTGAATCGCTGCCATTGTTAAGTTAGAGACAGAGTTGTTAAATGAATCTGACTTCCCCATGGACTTTGCTCGTCAGAAGGTCGCAATACGGGGGGGAAAATCACGTGACCCCGGGACACGGCCACCGTCATAAATACGAGTCAGTTGCCAAGCCTCTGAATGTTTGATCACGTGACCAGGGGGATGCTGCAACGGTCGTAAGTGTCGAAAAACGGTCGTACGTCACTTTTTTCAGTGCAGTTGTAACTTTGAACAGTTACTAAACAAACTGTTGTAAGTTCGAGGATACGCTGTGACCGAAATTCAGATGCTTGGCAAATGACTCATATTTATGACAGGTGCAGTATCCTGGGGTCACGTTGATCCCCTTTTGCGACCTTCCGACAAGCAAAGGGAATGGGGGAAGCCAGAGTCACTTAACAACCAAAGATTCACTTAACAACAGTGGCAGGAAAGGTCTTAAGATGGGGCAAAGCTCACTTAACCGGTGTCTCACTTAATAACATAAATTTTGGGGCCAATTGTGGTCGTAGGTCGAGGACTACCTGTACAGGACTTACAACCATTCGTTTAGTGTCCTTTGAAGTTCGAATGGCATTGAAAACAATGATTGATGACTGAGTTTCACACTTACGACCGTTGCAGCACCCCCACGTTCACACTTGGCAACTGACTCATATTTATGACGGTTGCAGTGTCCCAGTGATCCCCTTTCGCAACCTCCCCAGCCAGCCTCCGACAAGCAAAGTCAATGGGCAAGGCTGAATTCACTTAATGACTATGTGATTCTCTTGATCGTGGCAAAAAAAAAAAAGGTCGCAAAATGGGACCAAACTCACTTAACGACTCTTCGCAACGGACATGGTTGAGCTCAGTTGCGGTTGTAAGTCAACCGCCATCTCAACAGAAGACCGTTGCAACGCAGGGGAAAGGGGGCGGAGCCTGGGTCATATGGCTGCCATTTTGACTTTTTTGACCCGCCCCTTCCTGTGGACACCAAAGGAGAATGACCAGACCTTGCAAATCTGCAGGTCTTTTATTGTTAGGACACGTCAATGCAATGCAAACGCCACTTAAAATAATAAAAAAAGAGAACGTGCTATTTTATCTTGTGCGAAAGAGAGAGAATAAAACAGAAGGCAATAAATATATCGCCCAACAAATAGCTGAAAATGGATGTGCTATTAGAGGCTGTTGATTCACCGTGTAATCGGCCTTCGCGATCATCCACGCCTGCCCTTCCCTTTCCGCTCATTACCTTGAAAAGAGAGGGGGGGTGGGGCGGGGTCATCGAATTTTTAATTCCAAAGGAAAGGAATCAAGCAGATGAAAGACCCTGGGCCTCTCACACTCTTATATTTTATCAGTTATCACGTTTATTCTGTCTCTCTTTTTCACTCTCTTTTTTCCTCTCTTCTTGCAAAGTCTTTCTCCCTCCCCCCCTCCCTCTCTCTTTCTCTCTCCCCCTATCCATCCATCAATTGGTCATCTATCTATCTGTCTGTCTGTCTGTCTGTCTGTCCGTCCGTCCATCCAACCAACCAACCAACCAACCAACCAACCAAACAAACAAACCATCTATCATATCTCTCTATCCATCTCTCTCTCTATTTATCTATCCATCCATCCAACCAACCATCTATCATATCTCTCAATCCATCTCTCTATATCTATCTATCTAGCCATCTATCTATCTAGCCATCATCTCTCTCTCTATCCATCAATCATCTTCCTCTATCCATCAATCTCTCTCTTTCTCTATATCTATCCATCCATCCATTTCTCTCTAGCCATCTCTCTCCATCCATCTTTATCTAGCTATCTATCTATCTATCCATCCATCATCTCTCTTTCTCTCTCTATCCATCTATCATCTCTAGCCATCAGTCAATCTATCTGTATCTCTCTCTATATATATCTCTATCTATTCATCTATCATCTCTCTCTAGCCATCAATCTATCTCTATATCTATCCATCATCCATCCATCATCTCTCTCTATCCATCTCTCTATCCATCCAACTCTAGCTAGTTAGCTAGCTATTTATCCATCCATCCATCATCTCTCTCTCTATCTATCCATCTATCATCTCTCTCTAGCCATCTATCAATCTATCTCTATCTCTCTATCTCTAGCCATCAATCAGTCTATCTCTAACTCTCTATCTATCTATCCATCTATCATCTCTCTCTAGCCATCAATCTGTCTCTATCTGTATCTCTATCTATCCATCCAACCATCATCTCTCTCTCTCCATCTCTCTCTCTCTCTGTGTTGTATTTGTAGTCATTTGTGGCATCGCACAGTTCTGTGATAGCATTTTACTAGAGTTTTGGCAAAACCAGCCCATAGTGAATTATTGGTTTACCTCACAATCACGGTGTTCACTTAATGCCCACTGCAAAAAAAAAAAAAAAAAAGTAAAATCAGATGTAGTCACCTGGTGAGTTGCTTAATGACTGCCTCACACTACGGCCACAATTTTGGGCTCATTTATGGTCACAGGTTGAAGGCTTCCTGTATTTCCTATACTTTATCTATAGACCCTATGAATGCTTCTTATTCATATTTTAGTTTCTCTACCCAGGTTTCAAAGCCCTTTACAGTTTCCCAGGCCCGGACTGTGAATAAATCAAATTGATTCCTTACAGGGAACTGCGGGTCTGAATGGGAGGAATGGAGCGAAAGGGGAAAAAGGAGATCGAGGCATGCAGGGGCAAAAAGGAGAGCCGGTAAGGATTTTTAGAACTGTGGGGGTCCTTGGTGCGCTCTGAACTTGATTATTTTCTTGCAGACATCTCATTACCCAACTAGGTAGCATCATCAGTGCTAGAAGGGAGTGAGGTTTGCTTTAGCAGGAGAAGGAGAAGGAGAAGGAGAAGGAGAAGGACTGAGGGGTCCTTGGTGCTCTCTGAGCTCGGTTTTCTTGCAGACATTTCATGACCCAACTAGGCAATATCATCAGTGCTTTTGAAGGACAGTTTTCTCCTCGCTTATTATTGACCTCTGAATGTTTTTCATTCATTCATCTTTAACTAATGAATCTCAGGCATATCTCATTTATCTTCCCACGGGGGAAAGACAGCAAGAGGGTTGATCGCTTCTTGCCATCGGTAAGGCTTGATGTAAGGGGTCAACATTGCTAAATGGGAGCCCCCCCCCCAAAATACACAGCTTCAATCGACACCCCAACTGGATCCTAGCAAAACCAGAAGTGAAAATCACGATCTTCCACTGAAAAAATCACAAAACCTGAAGTTTAAATCAGACATTAAATCAGATCCAAATCAGACATTGGCCAGAGTTAGCAACTGAGCAAATGTTATTATGCTCCTCAAAATTTTATCGGGGGGTGGGTTTCAAGGAGGGGGGGGGGTTCGTACGCGAGTTTTGCTGTTTTTCTTCCTCCCGAGTGAATTGCGTTGATTCCGTCTTTTTTAGGGTGAAAAAGGACTTCCTGGATTGGCTGGAGACACTGGGCGCAAAGGTTCAAAGGTAATGTGTCTTTTAAGCAGAGGTGGCATTCAGCCGGTTCGTACAGATTCGGGCGAACCGCATGTTAATTTTACATCCGGTTTGGTGAACTGGTAGTTCCCACGACCGGCTGGCCCTGCCCTGCAACCCTTTTTGGATTCCAGGTAAGTGCAGGTGACGCGTGGAGCCCGGGGAGGTGGAAAATGGGTCTTCCAGAGGAGGTGGAAAATGGGCCTATTTCCAGCCTCCGGAGAGTCTCCGGAGCACAGGGAGGTGGAAAACGGGCCCTGCACAGCCCATTTTTGCTCCCAGGAGGCTGCAGGGAGGCCTACTAGGCCCAAAACGGGGTGCAGGGGGCGCCCCGCGGCCCTTTTTTTCCTCCCAGGGGGGTGAAGGAGGCCGAGTGCTGCCTGTCACACACCCTGGCCACACCCACCCTGGCCACGCTCACCCAGCCAATCATTAGGGCAGAGAACCGGTTGTTAATTTATTTGAATCCCACCACTGGTTTTAAGGCAAGGTTTTTAATCTGGAGTTTCTCAAACCTGGCCACCGGAAAGATGAGCGGACTTCAGTTCTCAGCCTGCAAATTTGCTCACTCCGATTCCTTCAACTTGCTTTTTCCCTTCCGTTTTCTTACTTACTTTCTTCTGGCTTTCCCAAAAACGTGCCAGCCACTCAAAAAGTAGCCCATGCTCTGTGTCCCTTACGGCCCCTTTTTCTCGCGGGTCGAAGATTTGAAGGGTCCACTGTCATTACAGATAGTCCCCTGACTTACCACAGCTCATTTAGTGTCCATTCAATGTTACAGCGGCGCTGAGAAAAGGGGCTTGTGACGGTTTTACGACCTTTGATCATGTGATCAAAACGCTTGGCGACGGGTTCATATTTACGACCGTTACTGCATCCCACAATTCCCTTTTGCAACCTTCTGGCAAGCCAAAATCCACGGGGATGCCAGATTCCCTTAGCAACCAGCTTACTAATTCATCAGGTCCAGTGATTCGCTTAACAACGGAGGCAGGAAATATGGGGCAAAAGTCACTTAGCAAATGTCTCGTTAAGCCACAGACATTTTCTGGCTCAACTGCGGTTGTAAATTGAGTAAGGTCTTTCATTCTGATCATCTTTATCCTCAGGGTTTGCGTGGTTTGCAAGGAAAGACGGGATTTCCCGGGTCAGACGGAGTGAAGGTAAGTACAAGAAGAGGGAGTCAAGCTATTCTCCAAAGCACCAGAAGGCAGGAGAAGAACCAACGGACGGAAACTAACCAAGGAGAGAAGCAACCGAGAACTAAGGAGAAATTTCCTCAACAGTTAGAACAATTAGCCTGTGGAACAACTTGCCTCCAGAAGTTGTGAATGCTCCAACACTGGAAGTTTTTAAGAAGAGATTTGGTATAGGGCCAGGTGGCACGCGGGATCATATCTGTAGGCACGCGAGTGTGACCTTAAGTCAGCTCCGCCAGCTGATTTTTGGGCCTTCTGTGCCCACTGGAAATCAGGAAACGGGCTGTTTCCGGCCTCCGGGTGGGGTGGGGAAGGCCATTTTCACCCTCCTCAGGCTCCAAGAAAGCCTCTGGAGCCTGGGGAGGGCGAAAAATGGGTCTACCGGGCCCACTGTGCCATGACATGCCAAAAACGGGGGGAGTGCGGGGGGGGCCACGCACGCATGCATGGGGGGGTCGGGATGCATTGAATTTTGGGTGTGGGCACACACACATACGATCCTCCCCCTATGCTCGCCCCACTTTTGGCACGCAACAGCAAAAATGTTAGCCATCACTGGCATAGGGTTTTCTGCCTAAACGGGGTTGGACTAGAAGACCTCCAGGGTCCCTTCCAACTGTCATTACATTATATAAATTACAAAAAATAATAGTAATAAGACACTGATTCTTCAAACTGACGCCTCTCCAGATTCGTCCATCCTATTCCGGCTTCAAAACCAGGGAGCAGAATATTATCAGGATCTGTAAACACCTGGAACACCTCAGTGCCCTGTCGCTGAGTTTATTAGGGCTTGTGTAAAAAACTATGGTTTAGAATAGAAGAGAATAATAAGAGTTGGAAGGGAACCTTGGAGGTCTTCTAGTCCAGCCCCCTGCTAAGGCAGGAAGCCGTACACCACTTCAGACAAATGGTTATCCAACATCATCTTCTTTGTGGCGGCCCCTGAAATAATGGAAGATGCTATCTGTCTCCCCTAGTCCTCCTTTTTATTTAACTCGACATACCCAGTTCCTGCAACCGTTCTTCGTATGTTTTAGGTTTGACGGGTGGGGAAATGTTGAGAGGTTCAGGAATTAGTTCAAAAGGATAAGCACTCCTTGAAGTTGAAACGGGGGTGAAAAAAAGCGACGTATGACCATTTTTCACACTTAACGACTGTTGTAGCCTCACGGTCTCACCTGATCAAAATTCAGACTCTTGGCAGCCGACTCGTACTTATGACGGTTGCAGTGTCCCCAGGGGGGACTGCCTGATCCTCTTTTGCGACCTTCTGACAAGCCTTATGAGCCTGGATAGCTCAGCAGACTAAAAGCATTGTGATTAACACCAGCTGTCTGCAATTACTGTAAATTCGAATCTCACCGGGCTCGAGTTTGACTCAGCCTTCCATTCTTTCTAAAGTAGGTCAATTGAGGACCCAGTTTGTGGGGGCAATAAGCTGACTTTGTATAAATATACAAAAGCATGAAGGCTATTGCTTAACGCACTGTAAGCCGCCCTGAGTCTCCGGAGAAGAGCGGCATATAAATTAAAAAAAAAAAAAGCAAAATCAATGAGGAAGCCAGATTCACTTAACAAACTGCTTAATAAGTTACTAACTTAACAACTGTAATGATTCACTGATTATTAATTGATAACAACTATATAACATAACAACTCTGTGATTCATTTAACAAGAGCAGCGATTTTGCTAAAAAGGCCTTGGCAAAAAAGGATTGTAAATTCAATCTTAACAACTGTGCTGCTTAGCGACAGAAGTTCTGGTCCAAAATATGGTTGTAAGTCGAGGACTACCTACAGAGGGACCTATATACAGCTAGTCCTCGTCTTATGACCACAATGGAGCCCCAAATTTCCATCGCTAAGCGAGACAGCCGTTAAATATGATTTGCCCCCATTTGATGAACTTTCTTGCCAACTGTTGTTAAGTGAACCACCCCAGGGACACTGCAACCGTCATAAATACGAGCCAAGCGTCCGAATTTTGATTATGTGAACACGGTGATGCTGGAACGGTTGCAAGTGTGAAAAACGGCCGTAAGTCACTTTTTTCAGTGCCGTGGTAGCTTCGAACGGTCACTAAACGAATGGTGGTAAAACAAACACTGCTTATCCTTTTGAATTAATTCTTTCAACATCTCAACATTTCTCCATCCGCATTATATAAACCATTTAACCTGCAGTCTTATGCAGATCTATAAGACTGGTCCCAAAGATGCTTTTTCAGGAGGCAACTGGACATTCCTTGTTTGGTTTTTTTCCTTTGAAGTCGTTTCGCTTCTCATCCAAGAAGCTTCTTCAGTTCTGACTGAATGGTGGGGAGTGGAAGGATTGATACTCCTTGCAGACAGCTGGTGATTTGCATTCCTTTTTAGAGGGCCATTGAGGCTGCTTGGAAGTTTAGTTGTTCAGGGCCACCGGAGTGGGGCAAAGGGTTCCTGTAGTCTGCAATATTTTTGGAAGTCCATTCAAACTCCCACACCATTCAAAGTGTGTTTGTGGGGAGAAGCACCTTGGGGTCAAACATGACCTGGATCAGGGGTCTCCAACCTTGGCAACTTTAAGCCTGGCGGACATTAACTCCCAGAATTCCCCAGCCAGCAAAGCTGGCTGGGGAATTCTGGCAGTTGATGTCCGCCAGGCTTAAAGTTGCCAAGGTTGGAGACCCCTGACCTGAATGGCTGAGAATCTCCATAGACATTTACGTAAGTGTGATTCTGTGCCCACTTTGCTACCTGGATGTCACAGCTGAGTGTCTCAGAAGCGGTGGGCACGAGTAATTGCTTCCAAAGTGTGGGTGATGGATGATGCAACCAAGAAGGACTGAGTCAAGACTGAGTGGGTGCCGAGAGAACGTGGAGTGAATACCGAAGGAAGGGACGGGTGGGAAATAGGAGTACCTGGAAGCAGAGGGGGCACCCGGAGGATGGATAGGGACGGGGTCTCCTTGGGAGGAAGAGAGGATGAGTTGAGAGAAGAAGATGGAGAAAGTTGAGGTGGGAGGGAGTTGGTGAGATCTGCAGGAGGAGAAAGAGGTGGGGAGTTCAGGGGTACAAGGCCACGGATGGATTGGGGCCGAAGGATTCACAAAGATGGAGAGAGATGGAGAGATGGGGTGAATGGTGCTGGTGTAAACTAGATTTAAAGATATTTCCCTTTGTTTCGTAACCCCTGCTTCTAGGACCCTTCCCTTCTTCTCTTCTCTCTCCTTCCTTCTTTCTTCCATCCTCCTCCATCATCCCTCCTTCCTTCTTCTCTCTTCCCTCCCTCCCTTCCCATCTTTCTCCTTCTCTTCCTTCCTCCATCTCTCTGTCCTTTCTTTGCACTCTCCCCTTCCTTCCTTCTTTCCTCCCTCCTTCCTTTTTCCTCCCTCCCTCCTTTCCTTCTTCCCTTCCTTCCTTCCTCCCTTCCTTTCTTCCTCCTTTTCTCCTTTTCTCCTTCTCTTCCTTCCCATCTTCCTTTCTCTTTCCTCCTCCTCTCTCTTTCCCCTCTCCTCCCTCCCTCCTTCCCTTTCCCCTTTTCCCATTCCCTCCTCCCTTTCTCCTTCCCCCTCCTTCCTTCCTCTCTTTCCTCCTTCTCTCCCTTCATCCCTTTCTCCTTCCCTTCCTTCCTTCAGCCCTCCCTCACTTGTGATTTCATCTTCTTTTTCTTTGCTTTGCATAATGTGGCTTACCCCCCAAAGGAGAATAGGATTATGGGTATTTATGTAGCTCACCTGGGCATAGTCATAGCCCCTGGCCCCTTCAAGCATGGTAGTTTTCAGCTTCTCCCAACAGTTGCAGGGGGCAGCTATATAATCCCAGGAAAAAATATGGGCATTTGGTCCATGTTTTCATGGACATTAGGCTTAATTAAGTTCTCTGTATCTCCTTCGGTGTATAGGGGGAAGGTGGCATCACTGGCAAACCAGGAATCCCAGGTGCAGAAGGAAACCAGGGATCAAAGGTAAATGCAGATCCCTTTTAAAGTTCTTTAAGATGCAAACAGATACAGGGAACATTCTATCACATGTGGTGGACCTGTCCTTCGAAAAAAAAATATTGGATAAGGATAAAAAAAATGAAGAAAAAAGTCAATTCTTTTTTCCATATATTGTTGAAAATCCTTTTCATTTAGTAGTTTTTGATTTAGTGTCCATCTCATTTTTTTTCCCTCTGTCCCTTCCATGTCGTTATTGGATTGTAGTCTGTCCATGTACTTGTTTCTATATCAATCTTTTGTATTTTAGATATTAATTCTGTTGACATCAACATCATATCTATTCTTGACCACGATAAATGTCTATTTGAATAAAATGTATATTGCTTTTCTTTTGGGGATCTTCATCTCCAAGCACCTTGCAAACTTAATTCATCTATCATTGTAAGAAATGTTTTTGGAAGAGTCTTTCTTAGTTTTTCTTATTTCAACTATTAATACCCTTCCTTCCTCATCTTTAAAAATTTGTGGAAAAAGAACTGACTTTTTTCTTCAGAGAAAATAAGAAAGAAGATACACAAAAAAAATGGTTAGAGGGAAATGGTAAAGCATAAAAAAAAGTTAAAACTGGAGCTATTTCTATTAGGCATATTAACAGAGGAATATTACAAAAAAAACCCCAATATTTAATGCTACATATAATAACAGTGGCCAGAATTGTATATGCTCAAAATTGGAAAAATGGAAATATACCCTCTGAAGAAATGGTAATAAAGAAAATATTAGAATGCACTGAGATGGATAGGTTGACAATGGAAATTAAAGACAATGGAGAAACAGAATATTATTTAATTTGGGATGTATGGTATAATTGGCTTGATAGTAGATGCAAAGACTAGAAAATTAACAATAAAAGACGATCAATGAAATAGAAATTAGAAATAAGTATAAGTAATGGTACAAAAAGTGTAAAATGTATGATAACTATATAATGTAAATATAATAGTATTTATAAATGTTAAAAAACTGTGGATATAAACAGGGATAGAGTTGTTGCAAAGCGGAAACGATAATGTAAAATGAAGAAAACTGTATAATACAAACATATTAAAAAAATGTTCTTTAAGATGGGCGGACTTCAACTCCCAGAATTCCTCAGCCAGCAATTCCGCAACAAGCAATGGAAAATGGTTGGACTCAAACTCCCAGAATTCCCCAGCCAGCATGCTGGCTGGGGGATTCTGGGACTTGAAGTCCACCCATCTTCAAGTTGATACGATTGGGAAATACTGATTAAGGTTTTTGAACATCTTCTAAACCAAGTAAGGTTTAATAGCAAGGAGACATAAGAAGGGTTATCAGAAGACCCACCCAACCCACCACTCATACCGAAATCCACTCCCAGCAATCCCGGTTGCATTAGCCTGCCAGCCTCTGCTCTCCATCATCCATGCCTGGAAACCATTTTTATTTGCAATGTCCCTTCAAAAAAGACACAGCTTGGATCCGACTGCTTGTGGCCGCCATCTTGACTCTTTTGACCCCTCTGCTGAATGATAGACAGGGAGCTGGATCTCCCCAACCTGGTCTCAAATTTTTACCCCTCCACCATGTTAGAATAGAGTAGAATAGAATAGAATAGAATAGAATAGAATAGAATAGAATAGAATAGAATAGAATAGAATAGAATAGAATAGAATAGAATAGAATAGAATAAATGGAGGGGAGGGGAGGGGAGGGGAAGAGAAGAGAAGAGAGAAGAGAAGAGAAGAGAAGAGAAGAGAAGAGAAGAGAAGAGAAGAGAAGAGAAGAGAAGAGAAGAAGAGAATAAATGGAGTGGAGTGGAGTAGAGTAGAGTAGAATGGAGTGGAATGGAGTAGAGTAGAGTAGAATGGAGGGGAGGGGAGGGGAGGGGAGGGGAGGGGAAGGGAAGGGAAGAGAAGAGAAGAGAAGAGAAGAGAAGAGAAGAGAAGAGAAGAGAAGAGAATATGGAGTGGAGTAGAGTGGAGTGAAGTGGAGTAGAGTATGACACAAAAACAACACAATCTAGTTCGGATGTATACATTCATATGGCTAGAAAAATCAATCTTGCGATGTTCCGTCCCGTGTACAGGTTTTAGTCCTCAACGTACGACCACAGTGGAGCGCAAAATCTCCCTTCCTAAGCGAGACCGCTGTTAAGTGAATTTTTGCCTCGTTTGTAAAACAAATCACGGAAGTTGTTCAATTAGTGACATGGTTGTTAAATGAATCCGGCTTCCCCACAGTCAGAAAGTTGCAAAAAGGGGATCACGGGACACTGTGACCCTCATAAATATGAGCTACTTGCTAAGCATCCCGAATTCTGATCACGTGAGCCCCATACAACGGTCGTAAGTGCGAAAAACGGTCGTAAGTCACTTTTTCCCCAGTGCTGTTGTAACTTGCAATGGTTGCTAAGTCGAGGACTAAACTGCGCTTGGAAGTGTAGCCCTTTAAATCCAATTTAAACTTGCTTTCAGGACTTTTATTTTTATTTTATTCGATCGAGCTGTCCTTGACTATTGCCGTCTGTTTAGGGCGAACGCGGCATGTCCGGCACTGATGGTCCCAAAGGAATTCTTGGCCAGAAAGGAGAAAAGGTGAGCTCTGCAGACCCCTTCTTAACAAAGGTCAGTTCGTGGTAGGACATCCATCAACCCTTGCAAACAAGATTATGCGGATCCATGCGTGCTCTGAGGATGTCACATTTCTCCGATAATAGTTTGTTCATGGTTTGATCCTCTCTGGCCCCGGACGGCACCTTTAACCCGAAGTTGCTCCAGATGTCTGGTTATTATGACATTATCTTCGGGGAAGTTTTTCTACCAACATTATCTTTTATTTATTTCTACCATTCAGAGGCTGCTGTTTGTTCTCTCTAGATGCTGGGCGGTCTATTTTAAAGAATAGAATAGAATAGAAGAGTGATGGCTAAACTTTTTGCCATTGCGTGCCAGGAAGGGGGGGCGGGGGAGGTTCACACGTGTGTGTGCCCACACCCATAATTCTATGCTCCATTTCAGAGGGTCTCCAGGGGGGTGGGAGAGGCTGTTTTTGCCCTCCCCAGATGCATAGAGAGGATCTGGATCCAGGTAAGAAAGAAAAACGGGCCTTTCCCACGTACCCCAGGCCCTCCAGAGGCAGGAAACAGCCTGTTTCCGTACTTCTGATGGGCCCAGAAGTCCCAAAAATCAGCTGGCATGCACGCCGGAGCAGAACTGGGATGCCCACTGTGGTACACATAGATTCGCCATCACGGGAATATAATAACAGAGTCGGAAGGGACCTTAGAGGTCTTCTAGTCCAACCCCTTGCTTAGGCAGGAAACCCTACACCACTTCAGACAAATGGTTTGTTATCCAACCTCTTCTTAAAAACTTCCAGTGTTGGAGCATTCACAACTTCTGGTGGCAAGTTGTTCCACTGGGTAATTGTCCTAACAGTCGGGAAATTTCTCCTTAGTTCTAAATTGCTTCAAATAAAAGGAAGCTGGGTTCTGAAATAATCCAGAATGTACCATCTAAATGGATTAAGGTGCCAGCAGGTGGACAAGTGGTGAAACGGGTTTGGGGTAGGTAGGTTGGACTCCGATGGGTTCAGTAGAGGGAAGAAGTGGTCTTAACAGATTTATATTGGTTTGATCGTTGCTAGAAGGGAGTGGGGTTTACTGGGGAGGAAGAGGAGGAGGAGGAGGAAGGGGAGGAGGAGGAAGACGACTATGGGGTCCTTAGTGCCCTTTGACCCTTTCTTGCAGACACTTCATTACCAAACTAGCCAAATGCCAAACTTTTTCAGTGCTAGAAGTCAATGGGGTTTGCTTCAAGCATTGCCTTCCAATACTGATGCTGTTATCTAGTTTGGTAATGAAACGTCTGCTCAGCTCAGAGGAAGCAAAAGATCTTAATTTTCTTCAAACAGCCGTCCAGCTTTAGCACAAAAGAATCCTGATAGGCAAACCCCACTAATCTATGCAGAAATTGGTGCGTTGACAGGCACTTCCTCCCATTCAGAAAAAAACATCCTAATGACCCACCAAAATCTGTACTTCTGGAATTTTGATCCAGTCTCATTCCCGGAGGAAAAATCTTCGGCTTGTTAAAAAAAATCTGATATTTTAAAAAATGTTCATTCCAACGCCATTGTTATCTCTGTGTGGGAATTTGCAGGGTGCTAAAGGTGTTCCTGGCTTGGCTGGCTTTAAAGGCCAAGGAGGCCTACCTGGCAAGGCTGGCGTTCCTGGGCTACCGGGGAATCAGGGACCACCAGGTGATCCAGGATCGCAGGTAAGAAGGAAGTTGGAAGGTCTTAATTTTCTGCAATGCAATTCTTGGTAGCCCCCATCAATACAGGTAGTCCTCAACGTATGACCATAATTGAGCCCCAAATTTCTGTTGCTAAGGGAGACATTGGTTAATGTCCCATTTTACGACTATTTTTGCCACATTAGTTGCAAGTGAATCCCTGCAGTCCTTAAGTTAGGAACACCGTTGTTAAGTGAATCCAGCTTCCCCATTGACTTGGCTTGTCAGAAGGTCGCCGAAGGGGATTGCGTGATCCCGGGGACACTGCGACCGTCATAAATATGAGTCAGTTGCCGAGCGTCTCAATTTTGACCACGTGACCATGGGGAGGCTACAACGGTCATAGGTGTGGAACACGGTCTTAAGTCTAAGTCACTGTTTTTCAGGGCCGTTGTAACTTCAAACGGTCACTAAAGGAACCGTCGTAAGTGGAGGACTACCTGTTAGAGGGGCAGATTCACCGCTCTCTGTATGCATTTGTCTTTTTATTCACACCACTTTATGTCTGGGGCCGGCTAAATGTCTCAACCGGCATCACGAATTTAAAGAAAAAAATACTTAAAACTATTAAATGCGACCTCTTTAAAATGAATGAATCCAACGACAGCATCTCTAAACGTCCGCCCCCCGATAATCGGGGGCGGGGGGACAAGATATCGCCTCTCTGCGATGTTCGTTCCATTTATTAAAGTGCATTTAGTCTTGG
Organism: Masticophis lateralis; assembly: GCA_030761175.1. Classification (NCBI taxonomy): domain Eukaryota; kingdom Metazoa; phylum Chordata; class Lepidosauria; order Squamata; family Colubridae; genus Masticophis; species Masticophis lateralis. Next base: position 3,587,969 of record JAUDYJ010000006.1, on the reverse strand, counting down.
GAATTTTTTTCCTTTTCTGACAGTCAACTGGAATTTAAATTTAGCCTTTCATTTCAATCCATTATTCATCTCCTGCACTTTAAAATGAGAAAGAGAGAGAGAGACGGGAAAAAAAGCAGGTTTTTTCCTGCTTAGGCTAAACTTTTACACTCTTTCTGGGTAGATTTAATCCCCATTAAATCAGTGTTTCCCAATCTCTGTAACTTTAAGAAGGGTGGACTGCAACTCCCAGAATTCCCCAAGCAGCCGGCATGAAAGCCAGCTGGATGGCATTGGGCCAATCACCAGGAGACTGTAAGATCTAGTCCCGCCTTAGCCATTAAAATCACTGGGTGACTTTGGGCCAATCATCAGGAGATGGTGAGTTCTAGTTCCACCTTAGGCACAAAAGCTGGCTGGGTGCCTCTCGGCCAATCACCAGGAGACGGTGAGTTCTAGTTCCACCTTAGGCATGAAAGCTGGCTGGGTGCCTCTGGGCCAATCCCCAGGAGACGGTGAGTTCTAGTTCCACCTTAGGCAAATAAGCTGGCTGGGTGACTTTGGGCAATCACTAGGAGATGGTGAATTCTAGTCCTCCCTTCGGCATGAAAACTGACTGGATGACTTTAGGCCAATCACCAGAGGACTGTAAGGTCCAGTCCCGCCTTAGCCATGAAAATCACTGGGTAATTTTGGGCCAATCACCAGGAGACGGTGAGTTCTAGTCCCGCCGTAGGCATGAAAACTGACTGGATGACTTTGGGTCTGTCGCCTTCTCTAAACCCAACACACTTCACAATTTCATTGTTATTCTGGGGAAAATAAGGGGAGGAAAGTGTGTTGGCAACATTTGCCAAAACAAAGGCGGCATGAAAAATAAATAAATAACAAGGAGACCATGAAGCAAGCGATGCATTGTGTTTCAACAAAGTCTTCTTTTCTGCTTCCAGGGCGAAAGAGGAAGAAGAGGAAGGCCCTCGCTCTGCCTCCGGGGACCCCCGGGGACCCCTGGCAAGAAAGGAGGAACGGTGAGGATTTGATCGTCAGAGAGTAGATCTGAAAATCTGAAATTTCGAAGTCTTTATTTCAGGGGAATGATGTTCCATAGAGAAGGGGCCACCACGGAGAGGGGTCTTTTCTGTGGTCTCACCAGTCGTACATCCCTAATCCATGCAACCGTAACATGTCCTACCTTCCCATCCTGGTGGGCCAGGTGGATCTTCCTTCCAAGCTTCCCAAGAAAAGGCCTTCCAACTTGGCTACTTGAAGACTTGTGGACTTCAACTCCCAGAATTCCTCAGCCAGCATAGCTGAAGTTGAAGTCCACCCATCTTCTGGTTCTTGAGCTGGGGAATTCTGGGAGTTGAAGTCCAGCTATCTTCCAGTTCTTGAGATAGCTGAGGAATTCTGGGATGTGAAGTCCACCCATCTTCTGGTTCTTGAGACAGCTGGGGAATTCTGGGAGTTGAAGTCCAGCTGTCTTCCAGTTCTTAAGATAGCTGAGGAATTCTGGGATGTGAAGTCCACCCATCTTCTGGTTCTTGAGACAGCTGGGGAATTCTGGGAGTTGAAGTCCAGCTGTCTTCCAGTTCTTAAGATAGCTGAGGAATTCTGGGATGTGAAGTCCACCCATCTTTTGGTTCTTGAGACAGCTGGGGAATTCTGGGAGTTGAAGTCCAGCTGTCTTCCAGTTCTTGAGGTAGCTGAGGAATTCTCAGATAGATGTGAAGTCTACCTATTTTCAAGTTCTTGAGACAGATGGGGAATTCTGGGAGTTGAAGTCCACCTGTTTTCAAGTTCTTGAGACAGCTGGGGAATTCTGGGATGTGAAGTCCACCCATCTTCAAGTTCTTGAGATAGCTGAGGAATTCTGGGATGTGAAGTCCACCTTTTTTCAAGTTCTTGAGACAGCTGGGGAATTCTGGGAATTGTAGTCCACAGTTGGACTCTTAAAGTTGGACTCTTTGAGTGGTTCTTCAACCCCGTGCAGGACCAGTCTGATGATGGGACATCTTTGGCAACTACTGGCATCTTTTTAACAGGGAGAAGAAGGCCTTACTGGGCAGAAGGGAGAAAAAGGAGAACCAGGAATTTCCGTAAGTGTTGGTACATCCAAGTTGCCTTCTTTTGGAGTACTGATAGTCCTCGATTTACAACCTCAGTTTGAACCAAAATTCCCCACCGCTGAGCAAAGCGGTTGTTAAATGAGCCGCCTGCTAAATCTTTCAACTTTTCGGACCCAGTTGTTCAGCGAATTGGATGCGGTTGTCAAATGAACCATGCGGTCGTTAAGTGAATCCGGCTGCCCCTGTTCGACGTTGCTTGTCAGAAGGCCGCAAAAAGGGGATCATGTGACCCCCGAGGCGCTGTGACCATCATTTAAATATGAATCCGTTGCGTCTCAATTTGGATTATGTGACGGTTGGGGTGTTTGCAACGGTCGTAAGTGTGAAAAACGGTCACAGGTTGGGGATTTATTTTTTTTTAGTGTTGTTGTGATTTTACACGGACGCTCAATGAATGATTGTAAGCCGAGGATTTACTTGCAGTGGTTCAGGGAGAAACTCAAGGATCTCAGCCTGGAGGTTGAGATGTAATTCTGCAGAATTGGTCCGTCTGTCAGCATTTAACTAGGCAGATGGAGACGGACGGGAGTCACCGCTCTGGGGAAGTGACAGCTTCCTTAAGGGAGCAGATAGAAAAATGGCGGATCTTGATCCAAGGCCGATCAAGGCTGCCGGTGAATTTGTCATTTTATTGGGAGGGCTGGCAATGCAAGGCTCAGAGGCTGCAAAGCTCGCCTGGGGTGTGAAAAGCCGAATTAGCAAATGCAGGGAAGAAATGCGGAGGAGAGGATGTCGACCTGGAAGGGTGGAGAATTCCTTCCTTCCTCCCTCCCTCCCTCCCACCCCGTCATCCTTTCTCTCTTTCCCACTTCCTTCCTTCCTTCCTTCCCTCCCTCCCTCCCTCCTTCCCTCCCTCCCTCCCTCCTTCCCTCCCACCCTGCCATCCTCTTTTTCCCTTTCCTTCCTTCCTTCTTTCCTTCCTTCCTCCCTCCCTGCCATTCTCTCTCTCTTTCCCCCTTCCTTCCTTCCTCCCTCCCTTCCTCCCTCCCATCCTTTCTTCCTTCCTTCCCTCCCTCCCTCCCACCCTGCTATCCTCTCTTTTTCCCCTTCCTTCCATTCTTCTTTCCTTCCTTCCTCCCAGACATCCTCTCTCTTCCCCCCTTCCTTCCTTTTTTCCTTCCTTCCTGCCATCCTCTTTTTGCCCTTCCTTCCATCCTTTCCCCCACTCTCTCTTTCCCCTTCCTTCCCTTCTTTTTCCTTCTTTCTCTTGTCAGTCTTTCCCCTCCCTCCTTTTCTTCCATCACTCTCTTTTCCCCTTCTTTCCTTCCATCTTTCCTCCCTTTTTTCTCATCACTCTCTTTTTCTTCCCTCCTTCCTTCCTTTCCTCTCACTTTCCCATTTCTTCTATTCTTCCTTCCTTCCTTCTTTCTCTCATAACCCACTTCCCCTTCTTCCCCTCCTTCTTTCATCTCTATTTTCCCTTCCTTCTTTCTATCATTCTTTATCCTCCCTTCCTTCCTTTCTTTTTCTCCTCTCCCTTCCTTTTTCCTGCCTTCTTTTCCTCTTCACTCTCTTTCCCCTCCCTTCCCTCCTACCTCCGAGGATAAATATTTCCTCCAAACAAGATTTTCTTCCGCTGGCACTGTGAAGACTTGAGAGAGTGCACAAAAGCAGCAGAAAATGATTCAAACCTGGTTCCAGTCATCCCTTTGGGGGGGGGGGGGATGAGGTGAACCCCATTCCCTGACCTGAGGGGCATGGCTGAATTTCCCTCTGTCTCCCTGAGACCAAAACGAACTTCCCTTTGGCTTTGCACACTTATGGGGCTGAAGAAACTTGAGAAGGGAGGGAAACTGACCGGAACCATGCCTGTTGCGGAATCTTAAATTCAGCTTTTGTGCTTCTCTGCCCAGGCCGAAGACGTGAAGGTCATTGTGAGGAGCGAGATGAGCAGGAAGGATGGTAAGGGCTCTAAATTGGATCAATTTGAATGCCAGCACATCCCCGACTGGCAAAGGAAAGTTCATCCCGTTACAAATGAGTGGTTTTTTTTTACCCAGCCTGATCATAGATTATCGTAGCAGAAGCCGGGAGGGCAGCCCCTGACCTCAGAGGTGGGAGGGGGTGGTTTTCCTGCAGAATCTTAATTTAAAACAATCCTCGTGGCCAGCAGAATGCAAAGTGACAAAGTCTGTGATTTATTTTCACATCACAGCCTGGCTCTGGGTTTATTATTCTTCAGCCTCGTGCACGGCTTCTCCACCTTGGCAGCTTGAAGATGGCTGGACTTCCACTCCCAGAATTCCCCTGCCACCTTTCTTCAGGTTCTTGAGGTAGCGGGGGAATTCTGAAATCCACCCATTTTCAAGTTGAAATCCACCCATTTTTCAAATTGCTGGGCTGGCTGGGGAATTCTGGGAGTTGAAGTCCAGCCATCTTGAGGTTCTTGAGAGAGCTGGGGAATTCTGGGAGTTGAAATCCACCCATTTTAAAATTACTGGGTTGACTGGGGAATTCTGGGAGTTGAAGTCCAGCCATCTTGAGGTTCTTGAGAGAGCTAGGGAATTCTGGGAGTTGAAATCCATTCCTCTTTAAGTTCTTGAGACAATTGGGGAATTCTGGGATTTGAACTCCACCCATTTTCAAATTGCTGGGTTGACTGAGGAATTCTGGGAGTTGAAGTCCAGCCATCTTAAGGTTCTTGAGGCAGCTGGGGAATTCTGGGATGTGAAGTCCACCTGTTTTCAAGTTCTTGAGACAATTGGGGAATTCTGGGAGTTGAACTCCACCCATTTTCAAATTGCTGGGTTGACTGGAGAATTCTGGGAGTTGGAGTCCATTCCTGTTTAAGTTGCCAAGCTCGAGAAACACTGCTCAAGGGTACATGGAAGCAGAGATCCCATCAGATCTGCTTCGCTGGCACATTAATAAGATGATTGCATCAAAGTAATCACCGTGTCCTGCGCGATCCCCTTAAACTCAGATCCCCTTGCCATGGGATCTACTGTGCAAATCTAACTATGCCCAGATATTAACTTGTGGTAAGATGAGGGACTAATAAACTTTACAAAAATTAAATTAAATTAAATTAATTAAATTAATTAAATTAATTAAATTAATTAAATTAATTAAATTAATTAAATTAATTAAATTAAATTAAATTAAATTACGAATGCTTCCTTTGCCACCCAGCCTTTATAATTTTGAACACTTTAAAAGCTCCTGTACATTGCAAAAACATCTCAACACACACACACCCTTTTTTTTTGTCTGCTTTCACAGTTTGTGACGGTGAGTCGCAAAAGAGGAACCCTCCATCAGGAAAAGAGAAGTACCAATCCAAGCTGGCACGCCAACAAGATGGCATTTGAGCTACCACGCTTGGCCCAGATGGTTAAAGCAATCTCCCGTTATCTTATCTACCGAGTTGTAACTGCAGGCAGATCAAAGTGTCAGTGTTCTCTCCCGATTAAATCTGGTGGTGGTTTAGTGATCCGGCACAGGTACAAAATCAGAGAAGCTCTTGTCGGAGGTCAAGCTGCAGTGAACGTTATGGGATTTGTCACCCGAGACTTTTGAGGGAGGCTACGCCATACTGCATTCCGCCAGCTCCATAGAATCATAGATTCCTTTTGGCTGGAAGGGACCTTGGAGGTCTTCTAGTCCAACCCACTGTCTAAGACAGAAGACTTTATTCATCCCAGCTTGTAGCAAGCCATGGCTTACTAACTAACTACTTTTTGGTCAACTGATTAACATACGAGGAACGGTTGCAGGAATTTGGTATGCCTAGTTTAATGGAAAGGTGGACTAGGGGAGACATGATAGCAGGGTTCCAATATCTCAGGGGCTGCCCCAAAAAAGAGGGAGTCAAGCTATTCTCCAAAGCCCCTGAAGGCAGGACAAGAACTAATGGATGGAAACTAATCCAGGGGAGAAGCAACCTGGCAATAAGGAGAAATAAGGAGACAATTAATCAGTGGAACAACTTGCCTACAGAAGTTGTGAATGCTCCAACACTGGAAGTTTTTAAGAAGAGGTTGGATAACCATTTGTCTGAAGTGGTGTAGGGTTTCCTGCCTAAGCAGGGGGTTGGACTAGAAGACCTCCAAGGTCCCTTCCAGCCCTAGATCTCTATGATTCAGTGAGACAGATAACATACAAATGGTCGATGACAGATATGATAGATAGATAGATAGATAGATAGATAGATAGATAGATAGATAGATAGATAGATAGATGATGGTGATAAATGATGAGGGATAGGTGATCGATGGATGGATGGATGGATGGATGGATAGATAGATAGATAGATAGACAGATAGATAGATAGATAGAAGTTGAAATAGATAGATAGAGAGAGAGAGAGAGAGAGAGAGAATGATTAATAAATAGATGATAGAGAGAGAGAGAGAGAGATTGAAATAGATGGATGGATGGATAGATAGATAGATAGATAGATAGATATAGATAGATATAGATATAGATAGATAGATAGATAGATAGATAGATAGATAGATAGATAGATAGATAGATATAGATATAGATAGATAGATAGATAGATAGATAGAGATAGAAGTTGAAATAGATAGATAGATAGATAGATAGATAGATAGATAGATAGATAGATGGATAGATGATAGAGAGATGATTAATAAATAGATGATAGATAGATAGATAGATAGATAGATAGATAGATAGATAGATATAGATTGAAATAGATAGATGATAGATAGATAGATAGATAGATAGATAGAAGGATAGATGATAGAGAGAGAGATGATTAATAAATAGATGATAGATAGATAAAGATAGATAGATAGACAGATAGATAGATTGAAATAGATGGATGGATGGATAGATAGATAGATAGATAGATAGATAGATAGATAGATAGGAGCCTGAATAGCTCAGCAGACTAAAAGCATTGTGATTAACACCAGCTGTCTGCAATTACTGTAAGTTCAAATCTCACCAGGCTCCAGGTTGACTCAGCCTTCCATCCTTTCTAAGGTAGGTCAATTGAGGACCTAGTTTGTGGGGGCAATAAGCTGACTTTGTATAAAATATACAAAAGTATGAAGGCTATTGCTTAACGCATTGGAAGCCGCCCTGAGTCTCTGGAGAAGGGCGGCATATAAATCTAATAAAAAAAAAAATTATAGATAGATAGATGATTGATAGATTGAGAAATAGATAGATAGATAGATAGATAGATAGATAGATAGATAGATAGATAATAGATAGATGATAGATAGATAGATAGATAGATAGATAGATAGATAGATAGATAGATAGATATAGCTTGAAAGAGAGAGAGAGGTTATATTAGAGAGATAGACAGAGAGACACATAGATGGATGGAACAGATTGCCACCAGGAGTTGTGGCTGCTCCAACATTGGAGGTTTTTAAAGAAAAGACTGGACAGCTGAAATAGTATAGGGTCTCCTGTTCAAGCAGGGGGTTGGACTAGAAGACCTCCAAGGTCCCTTCCGGCTCTGTTGTTCTATGTCTTGGTTCTCGCTGTCCCTCATCCTCACGGGCCCAGAGGAGGATCTCAAATTAAGAAGAAATTCCTGCAGCAATGAAGAGCTTGATTCTTCCTCCTCTTCCTTTCCTGCAGACAAAAGCATCTGTACAGCCAAACGCCCGGCAGAGTCCGGTGTTGGGTCCTTGGCAGATGCCCAACAAATGGCAGAGGAGGCCCCACTGGCCAAAGATCCGGCGGCAGAAGGCCCACTGGGTGAAACCAAAGAAGAGAAGCAGAAAGGTATTGGACTGGCATTGGGGAGACACTCTCCCCCCACTTCCCCACGAGCCTTCGAATTCCCCTGGCAGCCTTTGGGCCTGTTAGCCTCCCTTAGTTGAACCCCCTTCATCCCTTCACTGATTTAACACATGTACCTGCAGATTGTCCTCGCTTAATGACCTGGACCTGGACTGATGGGGTTTTAAGGGTTAAATTTTTTAGATTTTAGATTTTATTTTGTATTGTGGCTTGCGTTTTATTATTGTGAGCCGTCCTGAGTCCATTGGGAAATAGGGTGGCATATAAGCCAAATAAATAAATAAATGACCGCCATTGGGATCGGCCCACTCTGTCATTAAGGGGCCGGTCACTAAGTGAGAAATCACATGAGTTTGGTGGGGTTAAGGGAATCGCCACCGTCATTGTGTGAGACGTCCTTAACTGTGACTTGCAGTTTTCCTGCCGGCGGACTCTGCTTGCGAGAAGCTGGCTGGGAAGGCGTGCAAAGAGGGAATTGGCTATTCTAAGATGCAGCAGCCATTGTAGTGTGAGGACTGCTTGTGAAGTTACTCTTTCAGTGCCATCGTAGCTTTCAGTGGCTGCTTCACACAAGGAAGGGGAAAGGAAGAGGGGGAGGGAGAAAGGAAAGAAGGAAGGAAGGAAGGAAAGAAGGAAGGAAGGAGAAAGAGAGTTGAAGAAGGGAAGGGAAAGGGAGGGAAGAGGGGAGGGAGAAGGAAGAAAAAAGGCAAAGGAAGGAAGGAGAGAAAGAAAGAGTTGAAGACTGAAGGGGAAGGGAAGGGAAGAGGGGAGGGAGAAGGAAGAAAAAAGGGAGAAGGAGGGAGGAAGGAAGGAAGAGAGGAGAAAGAGTTGAAACGGAAAGGAAGGGAAGGGAGGAAGGGAAGGGAAGGGAAGGAAGGGAAGTGAAGGGAAGGAAGGAAGGAAGGAAGGAAGGAAGGAAGGAAGGAAGGAAGGAAGGAAGGAGAAAGAGAGAGTTGAAACAGGGAAGGGAAAGGGAGGGACAGAGAGGGGAGGGAGAGAGGAAGGAAGGAGAAAGAGAGAGTTGAAACAGGGAAGGGAAAGGGAGGGAAGAGGGGAGGGAGAAGGAAGAAAAAAGGGCAAAGGAAGGAAGGAGAAAGAAAGAATTGAAAACGGAAGGGGGAAGGGAAGGGAAGAGGAGAGGGAGAAGGAAGAAAAAAAGAGAGAAGGAGGAGGGAAGGAAGGAAGAGAGGAGAAAGAGTTGAAACGGAAGGGAAGGGGAAGGGAAGGGAAGGAAGGAAGGAAGAAAAGAAAAGAAAGAAGAAAGAGGAAAGAAAGAAAGAAAGAAAGAAGAGAAAGAAAGAAGAAGAAAGAAAGAAAGAGAAAGCCATCCTGACATTCCAGCCACCCTTCCGCCTCCCCCTCCCCGGTGACTATCAAGACAGGAGGGGGATGATGTGGTCAGTGGGTGTTGTGGCAGCGCATAATGATCCGTGTTTGCATTGTGGCTAATTTATTTGCATGCCCACATTAGCTGCAAGTGTCCCCTGGGCTTGAGGGCAGCTGCTGGGAGGATCACGCAGGTAATGGATGGGCTTCCCGGGAGGAGGTGAATCACTGGCCTGCTTTCTTTCTTTCTTTCTTTCTTTCTTTCTTCTTTCTTTCTTTCTTTCTTTCTTTCTTTCTTTCTTTCTTTCTCTCTCTCTCTCTCTTTCTCTCTCTCTTTCTCTCTCTCTCTCTCTCTTCCTTCCTTCCTTCCTTCCTTTCTTTCTTCTTTCTTTCTGCAAATGTTCAATGAATCCAACGGGGCAGCATCGCTGGGTCTCCTTTTTATGGGGCTTTTGGGAAATCTCTCCTGAATCTGTCTATCCTCTCCTCCCCTCCCCTCTTTATTCCCTTCCCATTTCCTTCTTTTCTCTCTCCCTTCTTCCCCTCTTCTGTTCTCTTCTCCCTCCCTCCCACTCTCCCTTCCTCCATCCCCTCTCCTTCCTTCTTTCATTCCTTTGTTCCTTCCTTCCATCCTTCCCTCCTTTCTTAATTTTCTCTTCCCTTCCCTTCCTCTCCTTCCCTTACCTCTCCCTATCCATCTCTCCCTTCTCTTCCCACTTCTTCCCTTCCTTTGTCCCTCCCTTCCTTTTCTCTTCCTTCCCTCCCTCCCTCTACCCCTTCCTTCCTTCCTTTCCTCCTTCCTTAATTTTCCTTTCCTCTCTTCCTTCCTCCATCTCCCATTCCTTCTGTGCTTCCTTCCTTCCTTTCCTTCCTTAATTTTCCCTTCCCTTCTTCCCTTTCCTTTTTCCTTTCCCTTCTCCTTTCCTCCCTCTCTTCCTTCCTCCATCCCCTTCCTTTCTTCCTTCTTCTCCACCCTTCCTTTTCTCTTCCTTCCTCTACCCCCCTTCCTTCCTTTCCTCCTTCCTTAATTTTCCCTTCTTCTCTTCCTTCCTCCATCTCCCCTTCCTTCCCTGCTTCCTTCCTTCCTTAATTTTCCCTTCCCTTCTTCCCTTTCCTTTTTCCTTTCCCTTCTCCTTTCCTCCCTCTCTTCCTTCCTCTATCCCCCTTCCTTCCTTCCCTCCTTCCTTAATTTTCCCTCTCTTCCTTCCTCCATCTCCCCTTCCTTCCCTGCTTCCTTCCCTCTTTCCTTCCTTCCTTCCTTTCCTTCCTTCCGTAAGTTTCCCTTCCCTTCTTCCCTTTCCCTTCTCCTTCCCTCCCGCGCTTCCTTCCTTCCATCCCCTTCCTCCCTTCCTTTTCTCCTCCCTCCCTTCCCTCCCTCCCTCCAGCTTAGCGGTCTGAATTTCCTCTGTGGGGGCTTATGCTGCCTTGCAGATCCCTGCGCCTTGCCAATGGATGAGGGCGCCTGCCTGCAGTATGTGGTGCTGTGGTATTTCCACCCGGAAACAGAGACCTGCCGTCCCTTCATCTATGGCGGCTGCGGCGGAAACGCCAATCAATTTCCCTCTAAGCAGAGATGTGAGGGGAGGTGCAAGAGAGGAAAAGGTGAGTTGGAGCCCAAGAGGGGGCAGGAGAGCCATTTTTCATAAAATTCTCAAATGCACGAAGAATATTGAGGAATAAATGATGATAATATCAAGGAATGGGTCAGTTTGGTCTAGAGGTGAAGGCGTCAGGCTAGAAACTAGGAGATGGTGAGTTCTAGTGCCATCTTAGGCGCAAAAGCCAGCTGGCTGACTTTGGGCCAATCACCAGGAGACAGTGAGTTCTAATCCCGCCTTAAGTATAAAAGCCCATTGGGTGACTTTGGGCCAGTCACCAGGAGACTGTGAATTCTAGTCCTGCCTTAGGCATGAAAACCCATTGGGTGACTTTGGGCCAATCACCAGGAGACCGTGAGTTCTAGTCCCGCGTTAGGTACAGAAACCAGTCGGGTGACTTTGGGCCAGTCACCAGGAGACTGTGAATTCTAGTCCTGCCTTAGGTATAAAAGCCAATTGGCTGACTGTGGCCAATCACCAGGAGACATTGACATCACAGCTTCAAATAGTCACTAAGCGAACAGTCGTACGTTGTCTATAGTTTTATTTTATTTATTTCTAAGATTTTTATTATTTTTATAAACAACTCAAGGAGGTGAACAAACAAAATAATTCTTTCTCCTCCTGTTTTCCCACAAAGCAATGTGGGAATGGATTGGTGGGTTGGCCAGAGAGAAATAGACAGATTGGGATGGATTCTTGGAAAATCTGGATAGATCAGATGTAGCACCTGTCTCCTAGTGATTGGCCCAAAATCACCCAGCAAGCTTCCATGGCTAAGGCAGGACTAGAACTCCCATCTCCTGGTAATTGGTCCAAAGTCACCCAGCCAACTTTCATAGCTAAGGCAGGACTAGAACTCACCATCTCCTGGTAATTGGTCCAAAGCCACCCAGCCAACTTTCATAACTAAGGCAGGACTAGAACTCACCATCTCCTTGTGATTAGTCCAAAGCCATCCAGACAACTTTGATAGCTAAAGCAGGACTAGAACTCACGGCTTCCTGGTTTCTAGCCTACTACCTTATTTGCTAGACTCGTACATCTTCGCCTTAAACCTGAATTTTGATCCAGGCTTCCTAAGGATGGAGGATAGTCAATTCCCGTATATTTATTTCCCGCACTTCCAGATTGCTTAAAATATATTTTTTTTTATTTCTTTGTTTTTTCCCTTCTCTCCCAGGAAGGTGACCATCTGCAGAGCAAAGAGGTGGCATTGGGACAAGCAAAGGCCACCCTCTACAAATTGTACAGATGGCAAAGAGCTGGATGTTTCTGCCCCTGAAATAATCTGTAAACAACATTTGTGTTAATAAATCCATTTGGAAAAAGGATGTGGGGTTCTTGACGGAGGGCAGGACTGTTGTCGTATCTTCTGGTTCTTAGGTTTGTCCCGAAGCCCAGGTGCTAAAAGCACAAGGTAGCAAGCCTTGGCTTACAACCATTTGTTTAGCAACCGGTAAAAGTTACGACAACACTGAAAAAAGGGACTTTTTCACGATTCTGACCTTTGCAGCAGCCTCACGATCACGCGATCAGAATTAAGATGCTTGACCACTGGTTCGTATTTATGACGGTCACAGTGTTCCTGGGGTCAGGTGATTCCCCCTTTGCGACCTTCTGACAAGCAAAGTCAAGGGAGAAGCCGGATTCCCTTAACGACCGTGCGACTAACTGAACAACCGCTGAGATTCATTTAACGACAGTGCCAAGAGAGGTCGTAAAACGAGTCAAAAATTCACTTAGCTCGCTTAGCAAACAGAAATGTGGGACTCGGTTGTGGTCGTAAACCGAGGACCTTTGAAATTCTGAAAAGTGAAATTATAAAAGCCCAGTCTAGCACAATACCAATGAAGAAGAAGTGGCGGGGGGGGGGAGAATTACAGCTCTCAAAAGAAACCAGCATAAAGAACTGTCTGATAAATTGAAAGACAAAAAGAACAGGTAGAAAAAGTGGAAAGAGGGGCGCATTCCTAGGGCAGAATATCAGCAAAGAGCCCAAGCCTATAAAGATAAAGTGACTACCTGTACCAACCAGCATCACTATTCGGATTAAAATGAGTGTTCAGGCAGACAGAATCTTAACAGAATCACAGAGTTGGAAGGGGCCTTGGAGGTCATCTAGTCCTACCCCCCGCCTCCGCCCAAACAGGAGACCCTACACAATTTCTGACAAGAGAGAAATCCAGTCTCTTCTTGAAAGCCTCCAGGAATGAAGCTCCCACAACTTCCGAAGGCAACTTCTGTTGATTCTCACTGTCAGAAAATTCCTCCTTATTTCTAGGTTGAATCTCTCCTTGATCAGTTTCCATCCAATATTCCTCGCCTGGCTTTTGGGTGCCTTGGAAAATAGCTTGACCCCCTTCTTCCTCTCTGTGGCAGCCCCTCAAATATTGGAAAATGCTCTCCTGTCTCCCCTGTTCCTTCTCTTCCCTAGACTAGCCAGGCCCAGTTCCTGCAACCATTCTTCGTATGTTTTAGCCTTCAGTCCCCTCAAATCTTGATTGCTCTTCTCTGCACCCTTTCTAGAGTCTCCACATCTTTTTTATAGTATGGTGACCAAAACTGGATGAGGATTCTAGGTGTGGCCTTACTAAGGCTTTATAGAGTGGTATTAGTACCTTCTGTGATCTTGATTGTTTCCCTCTCACACCAGCATGCTGATCACTTCTTCGCAGCTCCGATTTATTTCAGTTTCGCACACCCCACCCGCTCTGAAAAAGATAAAAAGGAGATTTTCTGACTCCTTGCTCATTAGTGTCCACTTAGCTGACTTCCAAATTCATTAAGAGCAGAAGAGGAGAGAATTAGCAAGCCATCTTAAGCAATTTGTTCCGGGCGTGGGGTTTAATGAGGTCGACAGAAACCCTCCGTGTTGATGTGGAGATCTTCGAGTCCAGCCGCCTACTCAAGCAGGAGATCTTGTAGCACTGTGGACAAATGATTGTCCAATCTCTTCTTAAAAACCTGTCTGTCTGTCTGTCTATATCATCTATCTATCTATCATATCTATATCTATCTATATCATATCTATTTATTATGTCTATTTCATCTATTGTATCTATCATATCTATTTAATCTATCATTTATCTCATATCTATCATATCTATCATATCTATATCTATATGTCTATATCATATCAATCTATTTAATCTATATCATATGTATCTATCATGTATTTAACATAGCTATATCTATCTATATCATATCTATTTAATCTATCATATCTATTATATCTACCTATTATCTATCATATGTATTCAATCTATCTATCCATCATCTATCTATCATATCTATCATATCTATCATATCTATCTAGCTATCAAATCTATCAACTATCTATCTATCATATCTATCATCTATCTATCATATCTATCTATCTATCTATCTATCATATCTATCAAATCTATCATCTATATATCTATCATATCTATCATCTATCTATCATATCTAACTATCATATCTATCTATCTATCTATCTATCTATCTATCTATCTATCTATCGTATCTATCTATCATATCTATCTATCTATCATCTATCTAGTTCTATCTATATATCCATCATCTATCTATCTATCTATCTATCTATCTATCTATCTATCTATCTATCTATCTATCTATCTATCATCTATCTATCTTATGTATCTTATCTGTCTCATTGAATAATAGAGACCTAGGGCTAATCCAGCCCAAGCAAGAAATTCTATACCATATCAGATAGATGATTGTCCAATCTCTTCTTGAAAGTCTCCAGTGATGAAGCTCTCACAATTTCTGGAGTCAAATTGTCCCACTGATTAATTGTTCTCACTGTCAGGAAATTTCTCCTTAGTTCTAAATTGCTTCTCTCCTTGATGAGTTTCCACCCATTGCTTCTTGTCCCGCCCTCAGGTGCTTTGGAGAACAGCTTGACTGCCTCTTCTCTGGGGCAGCCCCTGAGATATTAGAAGATGCTATCATGTCTCCCTTGGTCCGTCTCTTCATTAGACTAGACATACTCAGTTCCTGCAACCGTTTTTTTGTATGTTAATCGGTAGACCAAAAAGTAGCTAGCTAATAAGCCATGCACTTCTCATGGCTTGCTGGGATGAATCAGCTCTCCCGCCTTAGACAGCAAGTTGGACTAGATGACCTCCGAGGTCCCTTCCAGCGAGACATTTGTGGAGCAAATTTTGCCCCATTTTACGACTTCTCCTGGGACACAGTTGTTAAAATGAATCACGGCAGCTGTTAAATGAGTCACACAGTGGTTCAGTGAATTCGGCTTTGCTTGTCGGAAGGTCGCAAAAGAGGATCTCGTGTGCCCCCGGGGGGGGATGACAACCTGTGACGGTCGTAAATGTGAGTCGGTGGCCAAGCATCCGAATGTAAATCATGACATGACCCCCGGGGATGCTGCAACGATCCTAAGTCACTTTTTTCGGTGCCGTTATCACTTCAAACAGCCACCAAGCGAATTGTCGTCAGTCCTAAATTGTTGTAAGCCGTAAGGACCAGCTGAATATTTTCCTGCTTTAAGGAAAAAAAACCCCGTCCCATGTCTTACATCTTAGGAAAACACCCTCTGATCTCTTGACCTTTTATTTATTAATTTTTTTAATTGATTTCTTTTTCATTAATTGCATTTCTTAGCGGTTAATAAACATCATGTTGTCTGGGCGTTTAATTTGCTTAATAATCCTAATGATATTCTTAATCTGCGCGCCTTTTTTTCCCCCAACCACTGGTAGAATAAATTCCATGTTTGATCGTATTCTGGGTCTTCTTTCTGCTTAATCTTCAATGGCAATCTATCCAGTTCTGCCCAATTTAATACCTTCTTAATTTATCTCTTCATCTCGTGGCATTTCTTCATTTTTTCCAACATTGTACGAATATATAATCCTCGCTGCTGTTAGTACGTGTGATATTAAATACATACTTATCTAATTTTTTTCTGATATTATACCTAATACTTACGACGATCGCCTTCTGCCACCGATAGCCTCCCACCGGCCGGTACGCTCCCACAGAGAGGGTCTCCTCAGGGTGACGTCGGTCAAATTACATCGACTGGCGACCCCCAGGGGGAGAACCTTCTCTGTGGGGGCACCCACACTCCGGAATGAACTGCCCCCAGGGATACGTATGATCTCCGATCTGCGTACCTTTCGCCGTGCCCTTAAGACTCTACTTTTCCAACAGGCTGGGCTGGCTTGATAAGAAATTGGATTGGGTGTTTTAATTTTTGGGGTTTTAATTCTGGGGACCAACATATTTAATGGTTTTTAAACTGCTTTTAAATTTTGTATTTTATGGTGTTTTATTGTGGCTGTACACCGCCCTGAGTCCTTCGGGAGAAGGGCGGTATAAAAATCGAAGAAATAAAATAATAAAAAATAAATAAATAATAAAAACAGTTCGGGTTTAAAATCCACATGTTTCCCTATCATCTTTTCTAACCATCTTTGGCCCAATTATTTTTTCCCTTTTTGTTTCTTGACCCTGTTGGTTACACTTTACAAGATTCTTAAGCCAGCAGGGGGGAAAAAATAAATAGATAATTGGAGGCGCACCGGCGAGAAGTCCTGTAATAAAATTCCCTCCCCATCCTAAAAAAAAAAATCAAAAAAACCCCACACACATTTCTGTGGCATCTCTGCCCAGTGACGTTACTAGCCAACATTATCTCATTCCAAAGAGAATCCTATCTTCATCCAAAGCTCCGTCTCTTTTCGGATTTACGTTATAAAGCCATTAACGTATCATTTCCTCCCTCTCGGTATCTCTCTCTCTGTCTCTCCCCGTTCCCCCCTATATAAACAAATAAATATCTATATATATATATGTGTGTGTGTAAAATATATATATATATATATATACGGTATATATCTCCAAGGCTGGGCAGGAGAAAGCAGGTGTTTTTCCATAGAGAACACACAAGCCAGCTTCTCGAAGAAAGAATCCGAGGGAAGACAAACCGAACTTTGGATCACCTGGGGATGTCTTCAGTCTTGACCTAAAAGACGGAGTGAGAACTTGCAGGTGTATCTTGGCTTCCCCGCGCCAAAAAAACAGCTTCAGGTAAGTGAATTTTGGCTCACCTGTTTTTCTAAAGGGAGAGAGGAAAACCTGGGAACTTTGCAAAAAATAAAAAGAGTAGAAGAGTAGAAATAGTTACCTGAACGGATCGCAAAACTACGAGGCAGGTAAGGCAGGGATAGAAGTTAATTAGCCAGAAGTAAATTTTTAAACAGAGGAGGTGAATAATTCACATCCTTTTCGGGGTTGGGGCTGGGGGGGGAGGTAGGTTTGCGTTGCCAAAGGGATGGAGGTTTGTTTGTTTGCCGTTTGCAGAATGGGTTTTTTGATTTGCAATTTTTAATCGTCGCATTAACCTTCAGAAAGAGACATTGCAGGACGAGATGCTTGAAAAGGGAGCAGGAAGGAAGGGGGTACCCCATTGGGTTTTTTTTTTTGCCAAAATAAGGAGGTGGAAAGGAATAGAGGAACTAGCTGAATTACTTCTGTTTCAATAACAGTTAATTTCCGAAGAGATTATTCAAAGCAGAAGATCAAAAGGAGAGGTGAGGAAATATTTGAAGGAGCATCCTTGAAACTCGCTTCAATGGGGAGATTTCCCTGCCCCAAAATCAGTTTCTAACCAGTTGAGAGCAGGACTTTGCTCCAGAAATACCTTGACATACGAAGATGTTTTGCAACAGCATGGGAAATAATTTTGGGAAACACAGTATTTTCTCTCTCTTCTTTCCCCCCCCCCCTGTTTTTAGTCCTTTAAATTCATTCTAAGAATCTAAGTAAGCCACAGTGTGTATTTTAAAGGAATTTCTCTAGGTTTATACACGTTATTATTTTGAAGCATACGTAAGTTTAAGGGGTGTACATTTTTATGGTGTGCACGTGTTATTTGTTTATTTAAATTGTATCCGTGTTTAAAGGGTGCATGTTTTAAGACATGCATATATCATTTTTTAAATCTACCCATGATTAAAATACGCACATTTTAAGGCAAGCAAATGATATAATTTTTTTACATATACATGTTTAAGGAATGCACATTTTTAAAAGGTGCGTATCTTGTTGTTTTTTTAAAGTGTACACATATTTAAAGATATGTTGGTTTTTGACTCTAATAAATATTTGACTTCGACCTAGTGAAAGAATGTACATTTTTAAGATGTTCGTATGTTATTATTTTTACGTATGCACATGTTTAAAAAAATGTGCATGTATTATTTTTATACATATATTTAAGATCTGCACATTTTTAAGGCAATATACATGTTATTTTTTTAAAGTATGCACATGATTCAGATACGGACATTTTTAAGGCATACGTGTTATTTTTTTAGGTAACACGTTTAAGATATGAACATTTAAAGATAGGTACATTTTGCTTTTTTTAAAAGAATAAACATACAGTTATGTAAGATATGCACATTTTTAAGGCATGCATGTTATTATTTTTAAATTATACACATGCTTAAGGTATGCACATATTTAAGGCATGCATGTTATTCATTTATTTTTTAAGGTAGCTTCTGAAATGTTGGATAAAACAGGATCTCTGTTGGAGGTCTGAATTCAGTAGGTTCCTTATTATACGGGCTCCTGAGCTTCTACAGAGTGCTAAAAGAAGACAGAGCAATTAAGTCAATGTTTCTCAACCTTAGCAACCATAAGAGGTGTGGGATTCAACTCCCAGAATTCCCCAGCCAGTTAAGGCTGAGAAAAAACGGAATTAATTAGCAGAAGGTTCATTAAAGATTCATTAAAGAGACAAACGCTTCTAATACAATTGGATGGGCAGCGGTCAAAAAAAGCTAGCAATGTTGCTTAGATGTGAAGGCAACCAGCTAGGTTGATTAAGACATCCGTATGATGGTGAAAACCTTGTTTCTGCCTAAAATAGACCTGGAAGTGCAAGAAAAGACTGGTTAAACCCAGAATCTCCATTGGCTACAATAAAGCTGGTTAAATCCAGAATCTCCGTTGGCTACAATAAACCAGGAGAGACAAACTGAGATGGAGAGAGTTTAGACCGAAGAAGACCCTTCTCGTTTTTTTTTCCTTTGTGATACAGTATTTGCCCAGTAGGTTAAAACAAAAGGGAGGGAGGGAGGGAGGAGAGGGAGCGGGAGGAAGGAAGGAAGGAGGGAAGGAGGAAGGAGAGGGAGGGAGAGAGGGAAGAAGGAAGGAAGAAAGTAAGGAAGGAAAGGGAGGAAGAAGTGGGAGCAGGAGGAAGGAAGGAAAGAAGGAGGAAGGGAGGGAGGGAGGGAGAGAGGGAGGAGGGAAGGAAGGAAAGAAGGAGGAAGGAGAGGGAGCGGAAGGAAGGAAGGAGGGAAGGAGGAAGGAGAGGGAGCGGGAGAAAGGAAGGGAGGGAGAGCAGAAGGAGGGAAGGAAGAAAAGAGGGAGGAAAAAGAGGGAGCGGGAGGAAGGAAGGAGGGAGGGAGGGAGGAAGAAAGAGAGGGGGGAGAGGGAGGGAGGGAGGAAGGAGAGAGGGAGAGAGAGAGAGGGAGGAGGGCAGGAAGGAAGGAGAAAGGAATTTTTGAGAGTGCTTTTTTCTTAACAAATGCCTTCTGTTTTTCTCACACTAATTTATGCTGGAGGAAGGAGAGTAGAGCAAAGATGTAAATGTGGGTTTTAAAAAAAATGGTAAAGATTCGTAAATCCATAAGGAAATCCTTAGGGAATTCAGGAAAAAGAACTCTAGATGGAGTAGCAGTCTGATGAAATTCAAAATGCTTTCACGCGGAACCCTCCGTGACTCCGTAGCGGGAGACATTTAAACAATAAGATAATAAGTAAAAATCATCCAGATCAGAAATATGAAATCCAGTTTGTTTAAATGCTTTTATTTGCCCCTTTGATGTTTTGACTACGCAGAGTCCTGATACGCTTAGTCCTCAATTTACGACCACAATTGGCCCCAAAATTTCTGCTGTTAAGTGAGACATTTGTATTAAGTAACAAATCTTATCTTTGACCAGGAAATACCCAAGAAAGAGGAGTTTCTCATCTCTCTAAGATGCTGGCTTTAATTTCGGACGAAAGACAGTCCTCGACTTACAACCATTCATTTAACGACCGCTCAAAGTTAAAACGGCACTGAGAAAGTGACGGATGACTGTTTTTTATGCTTATGACAGTTAGGTTCTACAATGGGCCTCACTTAGCAACGGGAATTTTGGGCTCTGTTGTGGTCGTAAGTAAGGACTATCTGTGTTTCTCTATTTAAAGTAAGATGTTCTGGACTTGAAAAATAAATAAATATAAATAGATTAGATAGATAGATAGATAGATAGATAGATAGATAGATAGATAGATAGAGAGAGAGAGAGAGAGAGAGAGAGAGAGAGATAGATAGATAGATAGATAGATAGACAGACAGACAGACAGACAAAGGTATCATAGACAGATAGATAGATAGATAGATAGATAGATAGATAGATAGATAGATAGAGACAAAGGTATGATAGATAGATAGATAGATAGATAGATAGATAGATAGATAGATAGATAGATAGATAGAGACAAAGGTATGATAGATAGATAGATAGAGATAGATAGATAGATAGATAGATAGATAGATAGATAGATAGATAGATAGATAGAGACAAAGGTATGATAGATAGATAGATAGATAGATAGATAGATAGATAGATAGATAGATAGATAGATAGATAGATAGAGACAAAGGTATGATAGATAGATAGATAGATAGATAGATAGATAGATAGATAGATAGATAGATAGATAGATAGATAGATAGATAGAGACAAAGGTATGATAGATAGATAGATAGATAGATAGATAGATAGATAGATAGATAGATAGATAGATAGATAGATAGATAGATAGATAGATAGAGACAAAGGTATGATAGATAGATAGATAGATAGATAGATAGATAGATAGATAGATAGATAGATAGATAGATAGATAGATAGAGACAAAGGTATGATAGATAGATAGATAGATAGATAGATAGATAGATAGATAGATAGATAGATAGATAGATAGAAGGATAGATGATAGAGAGATGATTAATAAATAGATGATAGATAGATAGATAGATAGATAGATAGATAGATGATAGATAGATAGATAGATAGATAGATAGATAGATGATAGATAGATAGATAGATAGATAGATAGATAGATAGATAGATAGATGGAGTGAAATCTAAAATTTGTTATTATTGGTTCTGTGGGCGTAACTTGGGGGGGGTTAATGTGGCTGGGTGGGTGTGGCCTGCTTTTTTTTCTTTTCTTTTTCTTTTTTTGTACTTTTAAAAGCATTTTTTCTACAACCTCTTCAGCCAAAGAGGTTGCAGAAAAAAATGCTTTTAGAAGCCTCTGACGATCCCAGCTGAGCCGCGTGATCATCAAAGGCTTTTTTTTTTTTACTTTTAAAAGCATTTTTTCTACAACCTTAAGAGGTTGCAGAAAAAAATGATTTTAAAAGGCTCTGACGATCAGGCAACTCAGCTGGGATCATCAGAGGCTTTTAAAGGATTTTTTTCCCCCTACAACCTCTTCGGCCTTAGCATTAGAAAAAAATGCTTTTAAAAGCCTCTGACGATCCTAGGCTGAGCCGCGTAATCATCGGAGGCTTTTTTAAAAAAAACTTTTAAAAGCATTTTTTCAGCCGAAGAGGTTGTAGAAAAAATGCTTTTAAAAGTAAAACAAACAGCCTCTGATGATCTCGCAGCTCAGCTGGGTATGGGGGGGGGGGAGAGCGCAGGGATTTTAGTTACTGGTTCTCCGAACCACCTGCCTCCATCGCTACCGGATTGGGTGATCCAGTCCGAACCAGGAGCATTTCACCTGATAGAGAGCTAAATAGCTAAATAGATAGATGGTAGGTAGGTAGGTAGGTAGGTAGGTAGGTAGATAGATAGATAGATAGATAGATAGATAGATAGATAGATAGATGATAGATAATAAAGTAGCCAGTTCACATTCAACTTCTGAACAATCAGGACATTCACTAATGTTACTAGAAATCTTATATTGACATTTGATTTCTTTTCAATTTACTTCAGTAAGCCGTAGCCTGCGTACGAATTCTGTTTTCTGAATGAATTCGGAGGCCATCGTTTCCAACTCACAAAGTTTACTAAAAGGCACGAAAGCCTCTGCCTTTTTCATAAAATCTGCCAATGGCAAAAGTTGGCGACCAGACTCTTCAAGAATGCTGGCCAGAAACAAACCGTGTTTCTTGAATGGCATGTTGAACGGACCTGCAATGCTGGAGGACAGCCACACGGTGGCGCCCAATAATCGCAAAAGCCGTTTGAACGCTCCAAGAAGGAATTCTTATTCTTATTCTTATTATTTTAATCTGGAACATTTGAGAATATTATATTTCATGCCTCCTCCTCCTCCTCCTCCTCCTCCACATTTTCCCCAACCCAAAGACGTATCCACTTATGATAATGACACCATTAAAGAAATGGAAAGGCCATGCCGCTGTGCTAAATTATTGCATTTTTCTTCTTTTAAAAAATAGCGCTTTTTTTAAAGACATTATCCGAATGGCAACCATTATTTTCATTTCATATGCCTAGGAGGGATAAACTTGCCTCCAGAAGTTGTGAATGCTCCAACACTGGAAGTTTTTAAGAAGAGGCTGGATAACCATTTGTCTGAAGTGGTGTAGGGTTTCCTACCTATGCAGAGGGTTGGACTAGATGACCTCCAAGGTCCCTTCCAACTCTATTATTCTGTTCTGCTCCGCTCCGCTCCATTCCATTTATTTATTTATTAATCAAATTTGTATACCGCCCTACTCAGGGCGGTGAACAGCCAAGATAAAATACAGTAGCATATAAAAGTTAAAAATTGTTTAAAATAAATTAAATAATTTGGCTAGGAAACAATTTAAAAATCCAATTGTATAAAACGTTTTAAAAACCCAGTATAAACAGGAGGTTTAAGCCAGACCAGCCTGTTGGAATAAGAACGTTTTTAAGGCGCGGCGGAAGGTACGTAGGTCCTGTAACCTCCTTATCTCAGGGGGGAGCTCGTTCCAGATGGCAGGTGCCCCCACAGAGAAGGCTCTTCCCCTGGGGGCTGCCAGTCGACACTGTTTGACCGATGGCACCCTAAGGAGCCCCTCTCTATGGGAGCGGACTGGTCGGTGAGAGGCTGTTTGTGGCAGAAGGCGGTCCCGAAGATACCCTGGTCCTAAGCCATGGAGCGCTTTGAAGATGGTAACCAAAACCTTGAAGCGCACCCGGAAGACCACCGGGAGCCAGTGCAGCTCGCGCAGGAGGGGAGTCACATGGGAGCGCCACGTTGCTCCCATCACCACCCGCGCGGCCGCATTCTGGACCAGTTGGAGCCTCCGGGTGCTCCTCAAGGGGAGCCCCATGTAGAGAGCATTACAGTAGTCCAGGTGTGAGGTGATGAGGGCATGAGTGACCGTGCGTAACAAATCCCGATCCAGAAAGGGACGCATTCTATTCTATTCTATTCTATTCTATTCTATTCTATTCTATTCTATTCTATTCTATTCTATTCTATTCTATTCTATTCTATTCTATTCTATTCTATTCTATTCTAATGCTTTTTATTTGATTCACATAAGTTTATTATCTGAATCTGTGCTGGTGCTTGGGGGAAAAATCTTGAGAGTTACAACCATAACGGAGCCCAAAATTTACATTGCTAAGCGAAACATTTGTTAAGTGAGTTGGTCCCATTTTACGACTTTTCTTGCCGCCTTCGTTAAGGGAATCACCGCAGCTGTTAAATGAGTAACACAGTCATTAAGTGAATCCGGCTCCACCCCCACCCACCCCCGCAAATTGACTTGGCTCGTCAGATTGTCGCAAAAGGGGATCACATGATCCCAGGGACGCTACAACCGTCGTAAATGTGAATCGGGTGTCAAGCATCCGAATGCGAATCATGGCCACAAGTGTGAAAAATGGTCCTAAGTCACGTTTTTCAGTGCCGTTGTAACTTCAGTCACCTAAGTGAACTGTTGTAAGTCGAGGACTGCCTGCCTTTGTGACCGTTGCTGTGTCCCAAGGTCATGTGATTTCCTTTTGCGACCTTCTGACAAGCAACGTCCGGGGTGGGGGGAGTCAGATTCACTTAACAACTGTGGCAAGAGAGGTCGAAAAATGGGGCAAAGCTCAATGAACAAATGTCTCGCTTAACAACCGAAAATGTGGGTCGTAAGTCGAGGACTACCTGTATGGACTCAACTCCTGTAGAAAGTTAGCCAAGAGCCTCACCCAGGGTCCATGTTCATAAACCTTCTCTCCTTCTTTGGTCACACAGGCTCCGTGGCACCATGATGACCCCCTCAAGACTCCTTCTCCTTCTCCTGATTCTCTCCACCTTGAAGACGGGCTGGTCCTTCAACGCCGACTCCATTTTCAGCTGCCTCAGCTCTGCTCTCTCCCAGGCCAAGGAGGACCTCATGGCGGAGAACTCTGTCCTGGAGAAGAGGACCTTGATGGTCCCTCTGGAGGGTGAAGAAGACTCCAACTCCTCGGAGGACACGAGGACAGAGAAGGCGAAACGGACTTTCCCGGCCGTCACGCGCTACGTCTCCCTCGCCCAGTCCAAAGGGAAGATCTCCCACAACCAAGCCAAGAACGACCGACGCGCTAAGTTCACTCTTTCCTTGGACGTCCCAACCAATCTCATGAACATCCTCTTCCACATTGCCAAGGCCAAGAACCTCAGGGCCAAAGCCGCCACCAACGCTCAGCTGATGGCCCAGATTGGCCGGAGAAAGTGATGGAAAAGTCAGGAGAGATGGCCAAGGAGTAGGCCTCAACCCCACCTCCAGAAGATCTTCAGGGATGGGATTGTCCACTCTCGTACACCAGAGATGGCCTCTTTTCTCCGTCTCTTGAAGCTCCCCAACTTTCGTTCCTTCTTTCTTTCTCTATCTCATCCTTCTTCTTCTTCTTCTCAAGTTTCACCCCCGAGGAACTTTGGCTAAGTGGAACTTAGGAGGTTTACGCCCCCCCCCCCAAAAAAATGTTAAGGAGAAAAATGTTCCTTGCTTTACACACATGATGCAAGTCCCAATTAAAGCAAATTCTCTTGAGTTTCTAATTCTTCCTTTCTTTATTTTTTTTCTTGCTGACGACACCGAGTGACTAATATATCTCACCCACAGCATTGGCCAAAATCAGCTTTGGTTACCACAACAAGCATCCTATGACTTCTGAATTGTAGTGTCCTTCATGGTCTCGGAGCTGGATGGTTTTCTTTTAGACGTTTCATGACCCAAGTAGGGAACATCATCAGTGCTAGAAGGGAGTGGAGTTTGTGGACAGGAGGAGGAGGAGGAGTGTGTGGTCCTTGATGCTTTCTGGGCTTGTGTGATGACCCGGAGCATGGCACAAAGGCAACATAGCCAGAGAACCAGTATGAGTCCAGTGGTGAAATGCTCCCGGTTCAGACCGGATCACCTGATCCGGTAGCGATGGCAACGGGTGGTTCGGAGAACTGGTAGCAAAAATCCCTGCTCACCCTCCATGCCCACCTGAGCCACACGATCATCAGAGGCTGTTTTTTTTTTACTTTTAAAAGCATTTTTTCTACAACCTCTTCGGCCGAGGAGGTTGTAGAAAAAAAATGCTTTTAAAAGCCTCTGACGATCCCAGCTGAGTTGCCTGATCATCAGAGGCTTTTAAAAGCATTTTTTTACAACCTCCTAGGCCAAAGAGGTTGTAGAAAAAATGCTTTCTAAATCTAAATGATTGAATTCTAGTTTTTGGTTTCAGATTCGCACATCAATTTCAGAGATAAGGAAATGACATTGCATTGCAATTGTTATTAACCAGAAGAAGAAAATGAGGTGCTCCAGAAATGGGGAAACAAATAAACCCAAGAGAGAAGTGAACATTCCAGTTTTCTCCTAATTTACAATCCCTGCTCAAAAAAAAAAAACCAACCATTCCCTGAATTTATGAGCAGAACTCCCATTTTCCAAAAATTGTAATTTTGGGGTCCTGGCCTTAAAAATCCAGATTTCCGCAGACAATTTTTGGCTGGCCTCGTGTGGAAGAATCAAAAATGGCTTTAAATCATAGTTCGGTTTTCTTGAAGCTTAGCGCGTGACGCAATCTCAGGATAGTATTGCAGTTCCGTCTCTTACCGGAATCTGGAATGTGGGATAATTGGATAATTGGGATAATTGGGATAACGTGGTGGAACGGAGTTGTTGTGGGAATTCAACCTTGGGCCTCATCATGTCTTGATTATGGGGAGAGCTTGGTAACAGGAGTTGTCCGTAGGGAGGTTAAACCTGCAAGATCGTGGAATCATAGAATCCATGGTGCTGGAAGGGACCTTGGAGGTCTTCTAGTCCAACCCCTGCTCAAGGCAGGAGACCTTACACTATCCGAGTTGGTTGTCCCAACTTCTCTTGAAACCCTCCAGTGGTGGAGCACCCAACTACCGTTGACATGCTGTTTCACTAATAACTGTTTGGACTTCATTCCTCCTTATTTCCATCCATCCGTCCATCCATCCATCCATCCATATCTATGTATCTACCCAACATTAATCTATCTGTCTATCTATCATCTATATCATCTCTCTCTGTGTCGCTATCTATCTGAGCCATGATGGGGCAGTGAAGTGGTATATAAATCTAGTGATATTGCTCTGTCTGTCTGTCTGTCTATCCATCCATCCATCCATCCATCATGTCTGTTTATCATCCATTTATCTATCATCTATCTATCCATTCATCTATCTATCATCCATCCATCCATCCATGTCTGTTTATCATCCATCCGTCTGTCTGCCTATCTATCTATCTATTTATCAATCATCTATCCATCCATCATCCATCCATCCATCCATCCATCCATCTATCATGTCTGTTTATCATCTATCCATCTATCTATCCATCCATCCATCCATCATGTCTGTTTATCATCTATCCATCTATCTATCTATCCATCTATCTATCATCTATCCATCCATCCATCCATCCATCCATCCATCCATCCATCCATCCATCATGTCTGTTTATCATCCATCTGTCTGCCTGTCTATCTATCTATCTGTCTGTCTATCTATCTATTTATCAATCATATATCCATCCATCCATCTATCCATCCATCGATCCATCATGTCTGTTTATCATCCATCCATCTATCTATCTATCTATCTATCTATCCACCCATCTTTCTATCTATCTATCATCTATCCATCCATCCATCCATCATGTCGGTTTATCATCCATCTGTCTATCTGTCTATCTATCTGTCTGTCTGTCTGTCTCTCTATTTATCAATCATCTATCCATCCATCTATCCATCTATCTATCATCCATCCATCCATCCATCCCTCCATCTATCTATTTACAGTATCTATCTATTATCTCTCTCTCTCTCTCTCTCTCTCTCTATCTCTATCTCCTATCCATCATCATCTATCTACCCATCATCATCTATCAATCATCTACCCATGTAACCATCATCTAGCCATCATGCATCTCTCTTTCTCATCAATTTTATACAGCTACCGATCTCACAAATGAGACTCTGAGCAGCATACAATAAAACAAACAATTCGAAACAAATCTAAAATAACCATTGAAGACCATCCAACTATTAAGCAGACTTCTTAACAAGTATTTTTGACCTCCATTTCTTTTCAAGTAAGGAGATACAACTATTTCGATACTTTCCATTTTGTGCCCTGGTCTGTTGTAATTATTTGAGAAACAACTGGGGGAGGGGGTGGAAGGGAATCTTCAAGTATGTCTCTGGATTCTTCAGTTAACAAATTAGAAATCAATGAGAGCAATTTCCGGTAAATAATGTTAAATAACAACATACTTAACCCAGTTATTGAGTCATTTTCCAGCTTTGCACCATACATTAAATCTGGGTGTCCAACTTCAGCACTTTAAATGGACTTCAAGTCCCAGAATTCCCCAGCCTGCCAGTGGAGGAATTCTGGGAGTTGAAGTCCACCAATCTTAAAGTTGCCAAGATTGGACATTAAGATTTGCATTAAGCCATAAACTACCCAAACAAGACAGATATCTCACAATCCACCTAGCCACAAACCCAAACCAAAGCTAAAACTAACCAGATTTAGACGATTGTGGGAATGCGGATTCTGCTACTAACCTGGTTAAGCATGTTAGGTCAACACAGTCCATAGAGGAACAATGCCACGTCCAAATAAGATCATACTTTATCCGGCATGAGCCTATTTATCCCATCTTCCCATACCAGAGGCAGGCCTGGTTCAACACTGTCCATTAAACCTTAATCTAACCTGGTTGGCTTCACCTCAGGGGGCTTCCTGTATCAAGCAACAATAGTTCACAAACCATATTTATGACAGGGCTTTTTGGCTCATTGAGAAAACTCAACCATTCTTCCTTCACAAAACTACGATGAACCAAATCATGGGTTACACATCATGTGTGAAGCCAACTACAGACAGGACTTCTCAGAAATGATGCCTACACTCACTACACTGATGCCTTGATGAGTATTGTGGTTTTTGCTTCCAAGGGCGGCTAAACCGAACCAAATAAAACACAATGGCAACATCACATGTTGTGCCCCAGCTTATATCCTAGTTGACAACAGTGTAAAATTTTATTTTGTAGGTTTTTTTTAAAAAAAAAATTCAATTGATTGAAATGACCACACACCTCAAAAATGTGACTTGGGGCAGCTAACAACTTAGGGGGTTCCAAATGCTCTCTGAGCTTGGTGGTTTCTTTGCAGACATCTCAATACCAAACTAGGGAACATCATCAGTGTTCGGAGGGAGTGGGGTTTGTGTGAGGAAGAGGAGAAGGACGGGAGGAGGAGGAAGGCCTAGGAGAGAGTGGGGTTTGTGTGAGGAAGAGGAGGAGGAGGAGGAGGAGGAAGGCCTAGGAGAGAGTGGGGTTTGTGTGAGGAAGAGGAGGAGGAGGAAGACAACTTTGGGGTCCTTGATACTGAGCTTGGTGGATTCCTTGCAGACGTCACATTACCAAACTTGGAAACATTATCAGTGCTAGGAGGGAGTGGGGTTTGCGTGAGGAAGAGGAGGAGGGGGGGGAGGAGGGGAGGAGAGGAAGACCTTGGGGTCCTTGGCACCCTCTGAGCTTGGTGATTTCCTTGCAAACATCTCATTACCAAATTAGGGAACGTAATCAATCCTAGCTAAAAAAAACCCCAACATTAGCAAGATTAAAAAAAAACACACACAAAGACATTTAAAAAACCAACAAAAACGATAGCTAGGTTTTTACATCCCAGAAATTATATATATAATTTTTCTTTTTAAATAAAAAAGAGCAGCATATTCAAAATCCATATAGACAGTGTCTTGTCTGCTTACAGTTCCTTTGAATAACGAGCATCACAGTAATGATAATAGTATTCTCTAATAGTAACCTCATACTAACATGAGTAATTCCCTCATAACATCAATACCTACTAATTGTTCATGCTAATCAAAATTAATCAAAGTTAATAAGATACGGTAAACAATCCTACTAATAAGATCAATCTTTCTCTTACCAGTTTTGAAGTTCTAACTCCTGTTTCTCTTACTTAACCATCGATAGAACTGATCCCAGACCTCAAAATATTCGGTGTCTTCCTTCTCCTTAATTTCAAGTGTTGGTTTATTCATTTCTGCACATTCTATTTTTTTACTTATTATCTTTTTTCTTCTGTGGGGGATCTCCTCACAGCCCTTCCAGTGTTGTGCAAACACAATTCTGGCTGCTTTTAACACGGGTATTATTAACTTTAACCCAAACACTTCTTTGCAAATGAGGGCTACTGCTCTTAAATTGGTGCCTCTTTACAGCTGCATCCATTTCCCTTATAAAAACCCTTGCCGGAAAAACGGAGTGTGGATGAAGGAGCTTTTTACAGCCAGGAGAAAAAACAAAAAAGAAAGAAGAAAGAAAGAAGAAGGAAATTTAGTTTTCTCACAATGGTATGTAATTTCCGGAGACACCTGAGCGGTTTTCAAAGGAACTAAGCTATAACGTAAGTTGGAGAAAGGAGGTTTGTGCTGGGGGTATTGGCATTAAATTTGCCAGTGAAAATAAGGAGGATGAAGGCAGGTCTGTTTGGTGCCTTGATTGAATCCCATATCAGGTAATAAAGGTGATATAAAAATTGAATAAGGACTAATCAGGGGTGACAGAACATTTTAATCTTAGCATTGCTGGCTGGGGGGGGGGGGGTCCCACCAGATCATAGATATTAGAATAGAGTAGAACACCGGAGTCGGAAGGGACCTTGGAGGTCATCTAGTCCAACCCCCTGCTTAGGCAGGAAACCCTACACCATTTCAGACAAAGGGTTATCCAACCTCTTAAAAGCTTCCAGTGTTGGAGCATTCACAGCTTCTAGAGGCAAGCAAGTTGTTCCATTGGGAGTTAACATTCAGGAACATTTTAGGAGCCTGAGTAGCACAGGGGGCTAATGCCTCCTACTAAAGGCAGCAATTAACACCAGCTGCCTGTAATTTCTCTGAGTTCAATCCTAGCCAGGCTCAAGGTTGACTCAGCCTTCCCTCCTTTCTAAGGTGGGTAAATTGAGGACCCAGTTTGTGGGGGCAATAAGCTGACTTTGTATAAAAAATGTACAAAAGTATGAAGGCTATTGCTTAACACATTGTAAGCCCCCCTGAGTCTCCGGAGAAGGGCAGCATATAAATCGAATGAATGAATGAATGAATGAATGAATGAATGAATGAATGAATGAATGAATGAATGAATAAATAAATAATAAAATTTTGAGTAGTGGAGGCTCTCTCTCTCCCTCTCTCTCTCGCTCTCTCTCTCATGGATTGATAGTTGTAGTAGTGCCCAAATGAGGGGAAGAGAAATTGAAAAACCTGGAAGTCTTAAGCTGAAAGAAGATTGAACATTGAATAACAAGCAGGGAACCCTATATCATTTTGGACAAATGGCTGTCCAATCTTTTCTTGAAAACCACCAGGGATTAAGTAAATCCTTACGTTTGCAGGACTTGGGTCCCTACAAGAGTTTTTCAACCTTGCCACTTTAAGATGGGTGGACTTCAACTCCCAGAATTCCCCAGGCAACTCAGCGAGTTTTAAATTTGTGTGGTGGTAATCATCAGCTAGCTTCCTACTGGCCAGGGAATTCTGGGAATTGAAGTCCACCCATCTTAAAGCATGGCTGACTGAGGAGTTCTGGGAGGTTTTTTTTAAAAAATTAGATTTATATGCCGCCCTTCTCCGGAGACTCAGGGCGGCTTACAATGCGTTAAGCAATAGCCTTCATACTTTTGTATATTTTTTATACAAAGTCAGCATATTGCCCCCACAAACTGGGTCCTCAATTTACCTACCTTAGAAAGGATGGAAGGCTGAGTCAACTTTGAGCCTCGAACTTGCAATAATTGCAGACAGCTGAATGTTAATAACAGGCTATTAGCCTGTTGAGCTATCTGAGTTGAAGTCCACCCATCTTAAAGCATGGCTGACTGAGGAATTCTGAGAGTTGAAGTCCACCCATCTGAAAGTGGCCAAGTTTGAGAAACACTTTCTTAATTTGAAACAGAAGACAAAACAGAAAGAACTGGAAGAAAACAACATGGAAGATTCTTAATTTTCTAGTTTCTTTGAATGTTTCCCGCATCTCTCTTGTGCCAGTTAATTATTATCAGATAATAACCATCCAGATTCATTAAAAGGGGGCAGGGGGGATTTCATGTCAGTGCCTTATGGCCAGGGTCTCCATCCTTGGCAACTTGAAGATGGGTGGACTTCAACTCCCAGAATCCCCCAACTGTCTTGACACCTTGAAGACTGGAGAATTCTGGGACTTGAAGTCCTCATGTCTTCAAGTTGCCACGGTTGGGGACCCCTGCCTGATGGGATCTGTAGTGTCACGCTGTCCATATATCTCTGTCTTCCAGAGGGAGTGTATTTCCATCCATATCGGTCAAGCTGGAGTCCAAATGGGAAACGGATGCTGGGAGCTGTATTGCCTGGAACACGGCATTTTGCCGGATGGGACCATCCTGAAAACTGACGGACCGAACAAAGCCAATTATTCGTTTGAGACGTTTTTTTGCAAAACGGGGGCCGGGAAACATGTCCCCCGAGCTGTCTTTGTAGATCTGGAACCAACAGTCATAGGTACTGGCACTGGGCATTATGCAGGATGGATGGATGGATGGATGGATGGATGGATCGAAGCAAGGAAGGAAGCAAGGAAAGAAGGATACGTTGATGGCTGGAAGGATGGATAGAAGGATGGATGGCTGGAAAGGATGGATGGATGGATGCATGGAAGGAAGGAAGGAAGGAAGGAAGGAAGGAAGGAAGGAAGGAAGGAAGGAAAGAAAGAAAGAAAGAAAGAAAGAAAGAAAGAAAGAAAGAAAGAAAGAAAGAAAGAAAGAAAGAAAGAAAGTTGGAAACATTGATGGCTGGAAGGATGGATAGAACGATGGTTGGATGGAAAGGATGGATGGATGCATGCATGGAAGGAAGGAAGGAAGAAAGGAAGGAAGGGAAGGAAGGGAAGGAAGGAAGGAAAGTTGGAAGCATGGATAGATGGATGGATGGATAGAAGGAAGGAAAATTGGAAACATTGATGGCTGGAAGGATGGATAGAAGGATGGATGGATGGAAAGGATGGATGCATGGATGCATGGAAGGAAGGAAAGAAGGAAAGGAAGAAAGGAAGGAAGGAAGGAAGGAAAGTTGGAAGCATGGATGGATGGATGGATGGAAGGAAGGAAGAAAGGAAGGGAAGGAAGGGAAGGGAAGGAAGGAAGGAAAGTTGGAAGCATGGATGGATGGATGGATGGATGGATGGAAGGAAAGAAGGAAAGGAAGGAAGGAAGGAAGAAAGGAAGGAAAGTTGGAAGTATTGATGGCTGGAAGGATGGATGGATGGATGCATGGAAGGAAGGAAAAGTGTCAAAGTCGCAAAAGGGGGTCACATGACCTCAGGACCCTGTGACTATTGTGAATATGAGTCAGTTGCCAAACGTTTGAATTTTGATCACGAGACCCTGGGGATGCTGCAAAAGTCCTAACCGTGAAAAACAGTCATCAGTCATAGTTTTCAATGCCGTTGTAACATTGAATGGTCGCTAAATGAACTGTTGTAAATCGAGGACTAGCTGTACAGTAATGCAAAGCCAGAACGGACACGTCAAGGCTGGGTTGGTATGCAGCTGGTGTCCCATTCCTCAGCTGTTCAGCCTTGAAGCAGCATCTCAGGCAGATACAGCAAACTTTTCATTTCCCTCAAATCCTCCCTCCTTGTTGTGGCCTGTCAGCGGCCTGTGCAGCTAGTAGCGGATTCAGACAGCGAGGAAGCTGGTGTGGTGCTGCGTCAGCAACCTGTGCAGCTGACACTCGAGTCAGACAATGAGGAGGCTGGAGAAGAGGTGGTGCCAGAGGCGGGGACTCAGCCAGGGCCTTCACAACCTCCAGAAGCTCCCATAAGTGAAGAGGAGGAAGAGGAGCCACTTCTCAATGCACGGGTGTGCAGAGCTGCCAAAAGGCAGGAGTAGCTCCTCAGGAGGAGGCCTCCTCGAGAGTAAGGCTTGGGGCTAATTGGCCACTCCCTTAGCCTATTTAAGGAAGGACAACAACTGATGCAATTTGCAGGAAACAACTTCGTTCCTATTCCTTCGCGTCTTGATTCCAGAAATGTTTGATTCGGCTCTTGTTTCTCTCTTGTCAGTTTTCCTGCAAATTGCTTCTGGGCATTCTGCCAACCATAGTAAGATTACGGTTATCTGAAATACTGTGCCTCAGAACTGAGTTATTATTCTTTGGATTCTTGTCGGCTGTTAATGAAGTTAAATTAACAGCCCTCGTTCGGAAAAGACTGATTTAAACTGTACGTGTGTTCGAAGAACTACTAAGAAATCTCATTAGTAGTCCTTGATTTGATTTGATTTGATTTGATTTATTAGATTTATATACCGCCCTTCTCCTTGCGGACTCAGGGCGGTGAACAGCCAGATAAAAAACGGTACATAAAAGTTAAAAATTATTTAAAAATCCATATAAACTTTGGCTAAGATTAAAACAATTAAATATTTAAAATTCCACAACCCAACAATACAACAAGATCTTAAAAATTCAACAGGGGTCAGGCTAGACCGGCGAGCTGAAAGAGATAAGTTTTTAGGGCCTGACGAAAAGTCCGGAGGTCGGCAATTGTTCTCAGTTCCGGAGGAAGATCGTTCCTTAATTAGTAAACTAAGGTTTGCACGGACTTTGTGTGTGCTGCGTTCTTTGGGGTCCGTAGCTGGGGCAGAACAGCCCTCTCAGCCAGTTCCTCTGCCCCACCCCCACTCCGAATTCATGGCAGAATGCTACCAAGTGATAGCAGATCACAAGCGTGAGGTGGCAGCTGACAATTGTGGTGTGGTGTGATGTATCTGGCTGGTTTGCTCGAG
The DNA here is from genome assembly GCA_030761175.1 of Masticophis lateralis. Classification (NCBI taxonomy): domain Eukaryota; kingdom Metazoa; phylum Chordata; class Lepidosauria; order Squamata; family Colubridae; genus Masticophis; species Masticophis lateralis. The sequence goes on along the minus strand of JAUDYJ010000006.1, from coordinate 3,553,796 downwards.
ACTGGCTTGGTAATCTCCTATATCCCTTTCTCTACAGACGAAATCCGCTGTGGGACCTTTCGCTCACTCTTTCACCCGGAGCAGCTGATCAGCGGCAAAGAAGACGCTGCCAACAATTATGCCCGAGGCCACTACACAGTTGGAAAAGAAATCATTGACCAAGTACTGGATAGGATTCGCAGATTGGTGAGTTGCATGCCAGCTCCCTCGCTGCCTCCAGGTAGACAGCGCTGGGCCAAGGCTGTTCCTCAGTACCCCCCCCCTTTTTTTTAAAATTTGATTTATATGCCGCCCTTCTCCGGAGACTCAGGGCGGCTTACAATGCGTTAAGCAATAGCCGTCATACTTTTGTATATTTTATACAAAGTCAGCTTTTTGCCCCCACAAACTGGGTTCTCAATTGACCTGCCTTAGAAAGGATGGAAGGCTGAGTCAACCTTGAGCCTGGGGAGATTCGAACTTACAGTCATTGCAGGCAGCTGGAGTTAATCACAATGCTTTTAGTCTGCTGAGCTATCCAGGCTCCAGGCTTTTGAGTTAGAAACGGGGAGGACTAGGATAGCATCGTAGTTCAGATCTAGAACTTGGAAGATCCAGATCAAATGCCAATTCGATCACAAATCTCATTATCTTTCAACCAGCCAGTCTACTTTACAGGGGTGTTATTAGATGTCCTGTGACTTTCAGAGACATGTGTCAAAGCAATACAGCTGCATTTCTTCAGGATTTCTCCCTGTACTGTCTCCTGGGCTCTGCTCCCATCATTCCTGTGTGATACTTGAGAATTATGGATATTGTAGTCTTATTGTATCAGGGAAGACTGCTGTAAAGAGACTAGGTCTCCAGACATCGTGAATTCCCACCATCCTAGACTCTTGATTATTAGGATTACCGTATTTTCCGGCGTATAAGACGACCGGGCGTATAAGACAACCCCCGACTTTTCCTGTAAAAATATAGGGTTTGGGCTATACTCGCTGTATAAGACGACCTCTCTTCCAACGCACACCAGATAAAAATTAAAAAACATCAACTGGCTCACCCACAATGTAAAAGCAGCTGTACTAGACCCAAAATGACCCCTGCAACACGCAGGAACCTCACACAGCCACAAAAAGCCCCAAAAAACAACTTTCACACTTTACACACACAAAATTCCACATAAAGCTTTGTGAGATTTTGTGCATTTGTGTAGTTAGAGTGAAACACTACAGAAACACACTAAATCTCAGAAAGCTGCACAAATATCTTATTTTATTTTTATTTTTATATGAAAGCTAAATTTAAAACTTCCTAGCCTAAAACTTAGACCTAGCCTTTAAATGGCTAAGTCTAAAAAAGAACAACAAAAAAACCCCCCAATTAACTATTTTTTTAAAGCTCCCAAAGGGGAAAAAAACTTACCCAATAGAACAGGGGTCTCCAACCTTGGCAACTTTAAGACTTGTAGACTTCAACTCCCAGAATTCCTCAGCCAGCTTTGCTTTGCTGGCTAAGGAATTCTGGGAGTTGAAGTCCACAATTCCCTGCCTGCTTGATTGCAGGCAGGGAGATTCAGTTGCTTGCTGATGCAATGGATTGCAGGCAAGCAAAGCAAGGCAAACGTTGTGGCTAGCAGCTAAACTAAGCAAGCTGGAGGGGGGGGATTTTTGCTACCAATTAGCAGGCAAAAATTAGCAGCTGGGATCGCCAGAGCCATGTAAAAGGAAAGTTTTTTAATTTTAATTTTAATTTAATTTTAATTTTAATTTAATTTTACATGGCACTGGCCATTCAAGCTCTGGCGTGTAAAAGGAAAGTTTTTTTCCTTTTACACAGGACTGGCGATCCAAGCTCTGGCGATCCCAGCTGAGTTGCCTGCTAATCAGGCAACTCAGCTGGGATCGCCAGCGCTGTGTAAAAGGAAAAAACTTTTCCTTTTACCTGGCTCTGGCGTGTAATTCAGCTGATTAGCGGCAACTCAGCAGGCAATTCAGGTTGGCTCCTCAGAGCCATTTAAGGTTCATCAGAGCCTTTCGGGCTAGTCTGCCTGGTTACAGGAGAATGACACCTGGCGTATAAGATGACCCCTGACTTTTGAGAAGATTTTCATGTTAGAAAGTCGTCTTATACGCAGGAAAATATGGTAGCACCCTGGGTGGGCCATTGATGAAATGTGAATTTCTACATTTGTTTTCCCGGAATGACCTGGTTCATGCAACTCACTGACCCTCAAAAATCCAATCCTGTATTACCCTCGTCCAGCAGGTTGTGGGAACAGGCCAAAGCACCAGTTGCTAGCCCAGAGTGACATACATGACAGTTGAATAAAAAATATAGATGGAGGGGTTGCCCTGGTTGATTTCTCAAAGTTGGGTATTGCTCTAGATCAGGGGTGAAATCCAGCAGGTTCTGATAGGTTCTGGAGAACTGGTAGTGGAAATTTTGAGTAGTTGAGAAAACTGGTAGCAGAAATTTTGAGCAGTTTGGAGAACCGGTAGTGGAAATTTTGAGTAGTTCGGAGAACCAGCAAATACCTGGCCCCAGAATGGGGTAGGAATGGGGATTTTGCAGTATCCTTCCCCTGCCACACCCACCAAGCCATGCCCACAGAACCGGTAGTAGAAAAATTTGGATTTCACCACTGCTCTAGATCAGTACTTGTCAATGTTGAGAATTTTAAGACGGGCGGACTTCAACTCCCAGAATTCATCCATGCTGGCTGGAGAATTCTGAGAGTTGAAGTCCAACCCATCTTAAAATTCCCAAGTTTGACAAACCCTGGCCTAGATACAGGCCGGCCTTGATGATGACTTCAACATGGTGTCCTTCTTCTTGACCCAACAACTTTCCAATTCATTGTGGGGTCTCCCTTTGTCAATGAACAGCTGTAATTTAGCAACTTCTGGATAATCTCCATTCTCAACCCAAGTACCATTTCTGACTCAGGAAGGATAGATGATAAAGGTTGGAGCATCTTGCACTTCCTGGTCCAACGTAATATTTAAGTAGGACCACGTACCACCATCCCTACCAGTTAAGGCAAAACTCCCTGACCTATTGACCTCTGATCAGTAGTGGGACTCAAATCCCATTGCTATCGGTTTGCTCGTGGGCGGAAGCTTCTGCACATGTGCAGAGACGTCCGGGCAGATGGGTGGAGCCTCCCACCGCCCCAGAACTGGGGCAAACCGGTAGCAACCCACCACTGCCTCTGATGGACTCCAAGCTTTCCTCTAACCAGTTCCTATTGGTTTTGCATTCTTACCACAATGTCTGGTCCTAGAGGGCTTCTGTTGTGGCTTGTCGGCCACTGGCCCCCTCAGCAGCTGAATCAGAGGAAGAGGAGGAGGTGTGGGAGTCGGTGTGAGCATCAAGGCAACCTGAGAGCTCCGAGGGGGAAGAGGGAATGGAGCTAGCAGAGAGAGAGAGACAGAGGCAGAGCTTGGGCTGTCCATCAGCCCTAAGGTAGGGTAGGGTAGGGTAGGGTAGGGTAGGGTAGGGTAGGGTAGGGTAGGGTAGGGTAGGGTAGGGTAGGGTAGGATAGGATAGGATAGAATAGAATAGAATAGAATAGAATAGAATAGAATAGAATAGAATAGAATAGAATAGAATAGAATAGAATAGAATTTTATTATTGGCCAAGTGTGATTGGACACACAAGGAATTTATCTTGGTGCATAGGCTCTCAGTGTACACAAAAGAAAAGATACGTTCATCAAGAATCATAAGGTACAACACTTAATGACTATCACTTAATGATAGTCATAGGGAAACAGTCAATATAAATCGTAAGGATACCAGCAACATGGTTACAGTCATACAGTCATAGGTGGGAGGAGATGGGTGATGGGAACAATGAGATTAATAGTAGTGCAGATTTAGTGAATAGTTTGACAGTCTTGAGGGAATTATTTGTTTAGCAGAGTGATGGCGTTTGGGAAAAAACTGTCCTTGTGCCTAGTTGTTCTGGTGTGCAGTGCTCTATAGCGTCGTTTTGAGGGTAGGAGTTGAAATAGTTTATGTCCAGGATGCAAGGGGTCTGCAAATATCTTCCCAGCCTTCTTTTTGGCTCGTGCAGTATACAGGTCCTCCATGGAAGGCAGGTTGGTAGCAATTGTTTGGATGGAGAGTCAACAGCCCCCAGGCCTGGAGGTGGCTGATGAGGAAGAAGAGGAACAGCTGGGTCCAGTGCCTGATGTGCGGATGCACAGAAGGCAGAGGAGAGGAGAGCAGTGGAAATCTATGGGCCGGTCCTTGGAACGGAAGAGCTACTGCTGCTAGCGGAGCTCCACCCTAGCTCTGGGGATAAAAGGCAGGGGGGCGGAGATGAATAGATGTGGCAGACAATTATTCATCTCCCCTGCCAGACAGACTTGTTAGCTTGCGGTAAGAGAGAGAGAGACTGTTTGCCGGGACTGCCGGCGCGCCTAATAAAGGAATCTTTTGAATTCACTTCAGAGGGTTTGTTGTGTTTGGGAGCCGGGTCAGAATAGTGCCTCCCACACCATGTTGTTTTCCACAGCTTGTCTCAAATGTTTCATGCCCAAATCCTACAAGGAGCTCAAACTAAGGTCTTCTCTTCCAGGCTGAGCAATGCAGTGGCCTTCAAGGTTTCCTGGTCTTCCACAGCTTCGGTGGAGGCACCGGGTCCGGCTTTACGTCTCTCCTGATGGAACGGCTCTCGGTCGAATACAGCAAGAAGTCCAAGCTGGAATTCTCGGTGTATCCCGCCCCGCAGGTCTCCACCGCCGTGGTGGAACCGTACAACTCCATCCTGACGACTCACACCACCCTGGAACACTCGGACTGTTCCTTCATGGTGGACAACGAAGCCATCTACGACATTTGCAACCGAAACCTGGACATCGAACGTCCAACCTACACGAACCTCAACCGTCTGATTGGGCAGATTGTCTCCTCCATCACCGCTTCTTTGCGATTCGACGGGGCTCTGAATGTGGACCTCACCGAATTCCAGACCAACCTGGTGCCGTACCCCCGCATCCACTTCCCTTTGACCACCTACGCCCCCATCATCTCAGCCGAAAAAGCCTACCACGAGCAGCTCTCGGTGCCGGAGATCACCAACGCCTGCTTTGAATTTTCCAACCAGATGGTGAAGTGCGACCCACGCCGGGGCAAATACATGGCGTGTTGCCTCTTGTACCGGGGAGACATTGTGCCGAAGGACGTCAACGCGGCCATCGCGGCCATCAAAGCCCGACGGTCCATCCAGTTTGTCGACTGGTGCCCGACAGGCTTCAAAGTGGGCATCAATTATCAACCGCCAACTGTGGTGCCCGGGGGAGACCTGGCTAAGGTTCAGCGGGCCGTCTGCATGCTCAGCAACACCACGGCGATTGCCGACGCCTGGGCCCGTCTGGACCACAAGTTCGACCTGATGTACGCCAAGCGGGCTTTCGTCCATTGGTATATGGGCGAGGGCATGGAGGAAGGCGAGTTCGCGGAAGCTCGGGAGGACCTGGCGGCTCTGGAGAAGGATTACGAAGAAGTCGGAGAAGACACGGGCGTTTATGGATCCGATGCCGAAGATGAGCAAGAATACTGAATACCCCTAGAACAAAACCACCTTTCATTTTTATGACGGTTTGGCTTCTGTACCAGACGGTCCTGGTCTCTTCAGCCTAACCTGACAATGCAGGCTTAAACCAGCCAAAGTTGTACATCCTAGCTTACTAGGAACATGAGTTTGTTCCTTCCGTTTTAAGCACCTAATAAAGTCGATTTTGCAATCTGTGTCTTAGGACGGTATGTCTTCCAGGGGATTGTTTATCAATGTACAAATAGCCCTCGACTTAAAACAGTTCATTTAGCAACGGCTCAAAGTTATAAAAGCATTGGAAACAGTGACTTATGAGTTTTTCACATTTACGACTGTTGCAGCGTTCCCATGGTCACATGATTAAAATTCAGACGTCACCCAGCTGGCCTTCAAATCTAAGGCAGGACTAGAACTCACCGTCTCCCATTGATTCGCCGAAAGTCACCCACGCAGTGTTCTGCCTAAGGCAGGACTAGAACTCACCATCTCCTGGTGATTGGCCCAAAGTCACCCAGCCAGTTTTCATGCCTAAGGCTCTTATCTACTGTCTGATTCTTGTTTGTGAGTTGTAGTTCCTTGGTTGAGGTAATGTGTCCCGATAGATTGTTAGTAATCCAGGAACCACCAAGACTACTCCAGACAACCCTAACAAGGCAACCCATTGGTTGGAATATAAACTGAGAGCAAATGCCACTCCCTTCTAGCACTGATGATATTCCCTAGTTGGGTCATGAAACGTCCACAAGAAAGTGGACGTTTCATGACCCAACTGACCAAGCTCAGAGACCCCCAAGGACTCCATAGTTCTCCTCCTCCTCTCCTCTCCTTCTCCTCCCCTCCACAAACTCAACTCCCTAAACCCCACTATCTTTAGCAGTGATGATATTACCTAGTTGGGTCATGAAACATCTCCAAGAAAGTCACCAAGCTCAGAGACCACCCAGGACACCATAGTTCTCCTCCTCCTCCTCCTCCTCCTCCCCTCTGCAAACCCCACTCCCCTCAGCACTAATGATATTACCTAGTTGGGTCAGGAAACGTCTGCCACTAAGCTTGGAGATCACCAAGGACCACACAGAAAAAAATATTATCTTTGGTCGCAAATTTAGGACAATTTCTCTACTTGGCAGTTAAACTGCCAGCAAAGTTCAAGCAAACTCCACCAGAACAGAATCAAAATCTGGAGCATGAATAACTTTTTCCCAGCATCCTCCTTCCCTCACTGGTCGTGCTCATTGATCAAGATGATCAATGTAGAGTTGTAGACTTCAACTCCCAGAATTCCTGAGCCAACCTGGCTCCCTTTATAACCTTGTGCACTTCAACTCCCAGAATTCCTGAGCCAGCATAGCCCTTTTGCCACTCGTGCACTTCAACTCCCAGAATTCCTGAGCCAGCATGGCTCTCTTTATAACCTTGTGGACTTCAACTCCCAGAATTCCTGAGCCAGCATGGCCCTTTTGCCACTCGTGCACTTCAACTCCCAGAATTCCTGAGCCAGCATGGCTCCCTTTATAACCTTGTGGACTTCAACTCCCAGAATTCCTGAGCCAGCATGGCCCTTTTGCCACTCGTGCACTTCAACTCCCAGAATTCCTGAGCCAGCATGGCTCCCTTTATAACCTTGTGGACTTCAACTCCCAGAATTCCTGAGCCAGCATGGCCCTTTTGCCACTCGTGCACTTCAACTCCCAGAATTCCTGAGCCAGCATGGCTCCCTTTATAACCTTGTGGACTTCAACTCCCAGAATTCCTGAGCCAGCATGGCCCCTTTGCCACCCATGCACTTCAACTCCCAGAATTCCTGAGCCAACATGGCTCCCTTTATAACCTGGTGCACTTCAACTCCCAGAATTCCTGAGCCAGCATGGCTCTCTTTATAACCTTGTGCACTTCAACTCCCAGAATTCCTGAGCCAGCATTGCCCCCTTTACAACCTTGTGGACTTCAATTCCCAGAATTCCTGAACCAAAGAGGCTGGCTCAGGAATTCTAGGAGTTGAAGTCCACAAGTCATCAAACAGCCACTGTTCCCCACACCCCTGTCCTATGAGACCACCAACCATCAATATCTTTGATAGGAACCGAAGTCTCCGTATCACAGAGAAACCCACCCTGCAGAATGCAGTTACTCAGCTAAGATTTTACTAGGGGGAATTTAATACCACGGAGTTATTTACAATCCAGAGAGGGGCTTTCCCGTGTCTAAACCCGTCTTCTCCCGGGACAATCAAGGTGGGTTTCATTTCCGTCAGGCAGGAAAGGGTCAGTGGCTCCCACTGAATCTTCGCTGCAGACCATCCCTGAATCCTCGGAAGGGGCTGATTTTTCAAGTCATCTGCAAAGAAAAACAGGAAAAGGACTATGCTAGCTCTGTTTGCAGGTAGTCCTCGACTTATGACTTAAACTGGCTGAAACCAAGCTTAATAGCAGCAACCGTGAGAGGGATCTTGGAGTCTTAGTGGACAACCAGTTAAATAGGAGCCAGCAATGTGCGGTGGCAGCCAAAAAAGCTAATGCAATCCTAAATTTCATTAACAGAGGGATTCAATCCAGATCAAGGGAGGTACTAATACCACACTAATACTACAGCCTTAGTAAGGCCACACCTAGAATCCTGCATCAAGCTTTGGTCACTATAAAAAAGATTGATGAGACTCTAGAACTGTGATGGCAAACCTATGGCACGGCCATATCGGTGGGTACACAAGCTCAACTCTGACACGCATGTGTGCGCCTGTTATTAAAGTGGGAGCTGCTAGATGACCACTGGATAACTTTCTATTCACTATATTCTAAAAGCAACTATATTCTGAAAGCAGGAAATACATCCGGCTGGAGAAAATACAAAGTCAGCTTAAAATCTTTTGATATTCTGAGAGGCCCTTTTAGACTTGTCAGAAGATAGGAATGAAATATAGTTAAAAGGCTAGCCACCTGGCGGGAAATCATTTATCACAGAATGATTGTTTGGCAAGGATAATGTAAAACTTTAGTAATAAGGGAATGTCAATTAAATGTAACGGATGTATGTTAACCATATATGGAAAGTTGCTGTGTTAGCGGAATCCTTTGTTTGAAACAGTATAAAATTTGTCATGTGATCATGGACTCTTCACTCAAAGCTAAGATGGGAATCGAGCTTCTGAGTCTTTGCGCAAATAAACTCTCTCTCTGGCTGACCTAGGGATGTTGCTTGGTCACTTCATTCCATAACATTATGGAATGAGAGTTTGAACGACATTCCTTGGTCAGCCAGAGTCAGTTTATTTGCGCAAGTTTCAGAACCAGATTTGTATCTGAAAGTTGTGAACAGAGAAACAGGGATGACATCACTGTTCTTATACTTTTCAAGACAAAGGATTCTGCTAACACAGCAATTTTCCATATATGGCTAACATACATCCGTTACATGAGAATTGACACTTTTTAATTACTAAATTCCTACATTAATTTATAGTACATGAGATAATTTTACCTAAGCATCCTCCCTAATTCTGTATCCGCTGATGCCTAGATTCATAGCTGGCCTTAGATTAATAAATAACTTTGTTGCACATGTATGGCCTTGCATCCTTGACAGCTCTGCCTTCTTAAGAGATATTTATTGCTAGCATGTTATTTAGCTGACCTAGTATTTAGCTGACTTAGTATATAAAGGAGCCTCAGTGGCGTAGGAGGCTAATGCCTCCTACTAAAGGCAGCACTTAACATCCAGCTGCCTGCAATTACACCAGTTCGAAACTCCCCAGGCTCAAGGTTGACTCAGCCTTCCATCCTTTCTAAGGTAGGTAAAATGAGGACCCAGTTTGTGGGGGCAATAAGCTGACTTTGTATAAATATACAAAAAGTATGAAGGTTATTGCTCAACGCATTGTAAGCCGCCCTGAGTCTCTGGAGAAGGGCAGCATATAAATCAAATTAAAAAAAAAAATTCTAACAAGCATTTTTCTTTCTTTGAATATATCAGATACATTACGCCAGCCAGCTGATTTTCGAGCCTTCTGGGCCCACCAGAAGTCAGGAAACACATTGTTTCTGGCCTCCGGAGGGCCTCTGGGAGAATGGGGAAGGCCGTTTTTGCCCTCCCCAGGCTCCTAGAAAGGCTCTGGAGCCTGGGGAGAGCGAAAAACGGGCCTACCGGGCCATCACGTGCCAAAAGCAGGAGGGAACATGGGGGGGCGGGGCACATAGAATTATGGATGTGGGCACGTGTGTGTGACCCCACCGTGCTCCCCCCACTTTTGGCACGCGATGGCAAAAAGGTTAGCCATCACTGCTCTACAACAATGTTTCTCAACCTCTGCCAATTTAAGATGGACGAACTCCCAGAGTCCCCCAGCCAGCTATGTTTACAGGGGAATTCTGGGAATTGAAGTCCATTCATTTAAAAGTCTTTAAGGTTGAGAATCGCTGCTCTAGAAAGAGTGCAGAGAAGAGCAACAGATATCATTAGGGAGGCTAAAACCTATGAAGGACAGTTGCAGGAATTGGATATGTCTAGTTTGATGAAAATTAGACATATCCAGGAATGGATATGTCTAGTTTGTGTGGGGGGCACATGATAGCAGTCTTCCAATATCTCAGGGGCTGCCACAGAGAGGAAAGGGTCAAGCTATATTCCAGACAAAGAATAATGGATGGAAACTGATCAAGGAGAGACTCAACTTAGAAACGAGGAGAAACTTTCTGACAGGGAGAAGAATCAAGCAACGAAACAGAAGTTGCCTTCAGAAGTTGTGGGAGCTTCATCACGAAAAGCTTTCAAGAAGAGACCGGACTGCCCTGTTTCAGAAATGGTGTAGGGATGTGATGGTGAAACTATGGTATGCGTGCCACAGATGGCACAGGTAGCCATGTCAGTGGGCACGCCAGCTCAGCTCCGGCATGCATGCGTGGACCGGCCAGCTGATTTTCGGGCCTTCTGGGCCCACCAGAGGCTGTTTCCTGCCTCTGGAGGGCCTCAGGGGGTGCTGGGGAAGGCCCGTTTTTCTCTCTCCCCAGGCTCTAGAGTAGTGTTTCTCAACCTTGGAAGCTTGAAGACGGTGGACTTCAACTCCCAGAATCCCCCAGCCAGCAGCGCTGGCTGGGGCATTCTGGGAGTTGAAGTCCACCCGTCTTCAAGCTTCCAAGGTTGAGAAACACTGTTCTAGAGCCTTTCTAGGTGTCTGGGGAGGGCGAAACAATTTCCGGAGGCCAGAAATGGCCCGTTTGCCAATGTCCAGTGAGGGCGGGGTGCATAAAATTATGGATGTGGGCACATACACGCACGACACCTCCTCCACCCCCGCCGCACTCCTCCCGCTCCTGGCACGCGATGTCAAAAAGGTTAGCCATCACTACTGTAGGGTCAGATGGCCTACAAGATCCTTTCCAACTCTGTTAAATCTTACCTAGTCGGGAATGAAGGTGTAGCTGAGGGTACAACCTTTGTAAACGCTTCTCGGCGTAATTTTTGGAGAAACGGGCGTCGCCTTTGAAATCTTTCTTGCTGGTGAACCTGCTGAAAAGATAAGACACGTTTGTCGAGAACAGAGCGATCTCCTTTTGCACGTTCAGAAATCCCAATTTGGACCCCAGATTATTCAGGTGGCCAACGAAAGATTTGCTTAAAAGGATTTAAAATTATTATTATTCATTAAACATGAAACTCAAGTCAACTGAACATTCAAAAATGCATCACAAATACCATGGACTGGTGCTAATGGTTGATACGGGTTGCTGCCAGCATCCTAGGGATCAACTTATTATTATTATTATTATTATTATTATTATTATTATTATTATTATTATTATTATTCATTAAACATGAAACTCAAGTCAACTGAACATTCAAAAATGCATCACAAATACCATGGACTGGTGCTAATGGTTGATACGGGTTGCTGCCAGCATCCTAGGGATCAACTTATTATTATTATTATTATTATTATTATTATTATTATTCATTAAACATGAAACTCAAGTCAACTGAACATTCAAAAATGCATCACAAATACCATGGACTGGTGCTAATGGTTGATACGGGTTGCTGCCAGCATCCTAGGGATCAACTTATTATTATTATTATTATTATTATTATTATTATTATTCATTAAACATGAAACTCAAGTCAACTGAACATTCAAAAATGCATCACAAATACCATGGACTGGTGCTAATGGTTGATACGGGTTGCTGCCAGCATCCTAGGGATCAACTTATTATTATTATTATTATTATTATTATTATTATTATTATTATTATTCATTAAACATGAAACTCAAGTCAACTGAACATTCAAAAATGCATCACAAATACCATTAACTGGTGCTAATGGTTGATACAGATTGCTACCAGCGTCCTAGGTATCAACCAAGTCCCTTCTTAAAATGTACGATGTTCCAAGTAGCACAGTTTTTTGCAGTTCGGCTGGTGTTATTGCAGGAAGCTGCAATTTGCTGATGTATTTTACAAAATTCTTGGACATGGTACCAAGCGCCCCGATGACAATGGGTATCATGGTGACATGTTTCATCCATAGCTGTGTTGTTTTGATGGCCAGGTCGCGATATTTCATGATTTTTTCCAGTTCTTTTTCTTCGACTCTGGCGTCTCCTGGTACCGCGATGTCAAGAAATTGTACATTTCGGGTTTCGACAACTGTGATATGTGGCATGTTGTGTTCCAAGTGACGATCCGTCTGTATTCGAAAGTCCCACAAGATCTTCCCCTTCTCATTTTCTATAACTTTTCCCACTTTATGTTCCGATGACTTTTTGGATACAGTTAAATTATATTTTTTACATAATGACCAGTGGATTAATTTAGCAACTTGGTCGTGTCTAGCTTTGTAATCCGCTGGTGCGATTTTGCTGCATTCACAAATTAAATGTGAAACAGTTTCGACTTTGTTGTTGCAAAGTCGGCAATTTAGATTGTCGGTGGATTTTTGTATCTTCGCTTTCATGGCATTAGTTTGTAGTGCTTGTTTTTGAGCAGCGAGTATTAAACCCTCTGTTTCTTTCTTGATGGTTCCCATCTTAAGCCATGCCCATGTCAAGTTGTCATCGCATCTTCCTTCAATGTTTTTCAAGTGTTGTCCATGCAAAGCTTTGGTTTTCCATCTGTTTAATCTGTCATCCAGCTGTTTTTTCATTATATTCTGCCTTTGTTTCTGTTGTTTTTATAATGTTCTCCGTTTTCACAGCCTGCAGCAATTTTTCTGTACTTTGGTTCACATAATCATTCAAACTTCGTTTATCTTCTTCTACAGTTTGATGGATTTGCAATAGTCTTCTGCTCCCTATTTTTCTTAGCATGATGTAAAGCATGGTACATATTTAAAAGTTTGCACGTTTTCCAGTCCAAGTTTTCCAGTTCAGCCAAAGTCCAGTTGATGATTCCAGCTGAGTAGCGTATCACTGTATTAATGGCTTTAATTATGTTTCCAGCATTCAGCTTTAATTTTAATATTTTGCGGACCCTCCTGGTGTATTCCTTTTGTGTTGACTCTTTGACTTTTCCATTCAAGATGTTATCTACTTCTAATATGCCTAGGTATTTATAACCATCATCCTTTGCTAATGCTTTTACTATATTTCCATTTCCCAGTTCTATTCCTTCTATTTCTTCCATTTTTCCTTGCTGCATGGATAATATAGCACATTTTTCAAGTCCAAAGTTCATTTTGATGTCGCTGCTGAACAGTTCAACTGTGTTGAGTATTGATTTAAGTTCAGTGCGGCTTTTCGCATACATTTTTAAGTCATCCATGTATAGTAGATGGTTTATCTTGCCATGTTGGCTTGAGATTTGGTATCCCAGTTTTGTATTTCGTAGGATTATTGTCAGTGGAATTAATGCGATGTTGAACAGTAGTGGTGAAAGTGAGTCCCCCTGGAAGATTCCTCATCTGATGTTGACTTCACCAATGTTCTCCCCATTTGCTGTTAGAATGTTTTCCATTTTTGCATTATTATTATTATTATTATTATTATTATTATTATTATTCAAAACACATCAAGAAATTGCAGTTTCCTGCAATAACACCAGCAGAACTGCAAAAAACTGTGCTACTCAGAACATCATATATTTTAAGAAGATACTTGGTTGATACCTAGGACACTGGCAGCAACACAGTTGAACGTATCAACTATTAGTACCAGTCAATTGTATTTGTGGCACACTTTTAAATGTTCAGTTAACTGAGTTTTATGTTTAATAAATAAAAGAGATAATAATAATAAAGTAATAATGATAATGATAATGATAATGATAATGATAATAATATCATCTCGATATCTAGGATTTCAGTCCAGAAATAAACACATTTGTGGACATGAAGCATCGACTTCTTACAAATAACGATGTGGCGATCGAAAAGAGAAAGGAAAAATTAACGTCACCGAAGGGGATCACATGACCCTGGGATGCTACAACCGTCATAAATACGAGTCAGTTGCCAAGCGTCTGAATTTTGATCACATGACCCTGGGGATGCTGCAACGGTCCTTAGTGTGAAACAGGGTCATATGTCGCTTTTTTTCAGGGCCGCTGTAACTTCAAACGGTCACTAAATGAACCACTGTAACTTCAAACGGTCACTAAATGAACCGTTGTAAGGCGAGGACTACCTATCAGGGGTCAGCTCGGAAGTATGACCAAGTGTCAGTCTTGATTTGGCGCCCGACATCTCTTAAGTTGCTTTAATGAGCGGTGCGGTGGCCTAGAGGTGGAGCTCTGTCCTCACAATCAGGAAGCCGTGAGTTCGATCCTAAGCACTGGCGACAGGAGGGGCATCCGGCCATGAAAACACTCTGCTAGCTCCATTCAGTTGCCCAGACTCCACCTCGCAAGGGATTATGGGGTCGTTAAAAGAAGATGATGATCTCTTAAATTGCTTTAATAGAAAAGAAAAACCACAATGCACAGCCTGTAGGATTTGGTACCTTAATTGCGTGGGGATTTTCAGCTTTTTGGTTTCCATCCCAGGGGGTACTTTGGATGAGACCCCCACTGGGGGTAAGCAGCGGGGGGTTTGATTCCGGAAGCTCTGCGGGAAAGGCTGGATAGGAAAGGAAGAAAGTCAGTGTCCACGCGAAGTGGGTTACATGGGATAAAGACAGTCCTCTACTTACGACCATTACTGAGCTCGGGATTATGGTCATAAATTGTGGTTAGTTCTTAAGTGGGTCACCGTGTGGCGGTGCCCAGTTTTACAACCTTTTCGCTGGAGGTCATTAAATGAATCCAATGTCCACGATGGGCAGTATTTGAGCAGAAACGGATGAAAAAAAGTTAGTTAATTGTGGTGACATGTGTATAGGATAGCCACAAATGTGGACTTATGGTCGCGGACCCAACGTGGGATCATGTGACCAGGATGGTGGGTGTTGGAACTTCGAATGTGAACCTTAAGTAGCTCTGTCATAACGACTTAAGTAGGTCTGTCATAACTTCGAATGGTTACTAAGCCGCCAGTCATAAATTGAGGACTACCTGTATCTTTCCAGGCTGTGCAATATTCACACACAAACACGCACAACCCTAATCTTTCTCTTACCATTCTGTGCAGCAGGCTGTGTAAGCCACCAAACTGATTTTTTTTTTCATCCAAGTTTAGGATTAAAACGGGGGGGTTGGACTAGATGACCTCTAGGATCCCTTCCTGCTGTTATTCTGTAAGTGTGTTGTTGAACCAATCCCCAGAGGATGCAGCCACTCACTGGATTCCCTCCTATTAAATGGGAAGGGACATCTTTCCTTCCTTCCTTCTTTCTTTCTTTCTTTCTTTCTTTCTTTCTTTCTTTCTTTCTTTCTTTCTTTCTTTCTTTCTTTCCTTCCTTCCTTCTTTCTTTCTCTCTCTCTCTCCCTCACTCCTCTCTCTCCCTCCCTTCCTTCTTTTCCTTCTTTCCTTCTGTTCTTCATTTTCCTTCTTTTCCTTCCTCTCTCCCCCCTCCCCCCTTCCTTTCCCTTCTTTTCCTTCCTACCTATCTACCTACCTAACTTCCCCTAACTTACTTACTTACTTCCTGCCTGCCTCCCTACCTCCCTAACTTCCCCTTCCTTCCTCTTTCAGTTTTTTTCCATCCTTCCATCCTTCCTAACTTCCTTTCTAGCTTTCCCTAACTAACTAACTTACTTACTTCCTGCCTGCGTATCTACCTAACTACCTAACTTCCCCTAACTTATTTCCTTCTTGCCTGCCTCCCTACTTAACTCCCCCTTCCTTTCTGTTCTCTTCCTTCCTTCCTTCCTTCCATTCCTTCCTTCCTTTCTATCTAACTCCCCCTTCTTCCTTTCCTTTCCTTCCCTTCCTCTTCCCTTTTTCCTTCCTTCCCCCTTTCCTTTCCTTCCCTCCCTTTCCTTTCCCTTTTTTTCCTTCTTCCTTTCCTTCTTCCCTTCTTCCTTCCTTCTTCCTTTCCTTCCCTTCCCTTCTCTTCCCTCTTCCCTTTTTCCTTCCTTCCTTCCTCCTTTCCTTCCCTTTCCCATCTATTTACTTCCTTTCCTTTCCCTTCCCTTCCTTTCCTTCTTCCGTTCTTCCTTCCTTCTTCCTTTCCTTTCCTTCCCTTCCCTTCCCTCTTCCCTTTTTCCTTCCTTCCTTCCTCCTTTTCTTCTTCCCTCCTTCCTTCCTTTTCCCATCTATTTACTTCATTTCCTTTCCCTTCCCTTCCCTTCCTTCTTCCCTTCTTCCTTCCTTCCTTCTTTCCTTTCCTTTCCTTTCCTTTCCTTTCCTTTCCTTTCCTTTCCTTTCCTTTCCTTTCCTTTCCTTCCCTTCCCTTCCCTTCCCTTCCCTTCCCTTCTCTTCCCTCTTCCCCTTTTCCTTCCTTTCTCCTTTCCTTCCCTTCCCTCCTTCCTTCCCTTTCCCATCTATTTACTCCCTTCCCTTCCCTTCCCTTCCTTCAATCCTTCCCCTTCCATCCATCCTTCCATCCATTTTCACCTGTCGAGTGAAAGGACAGAGTCCCCTTACCCTCCTGGACAAATCCTTGGGGAAGTACTGGAAGGGGGTGGCCAGGTGCTGGCCAGAAACGAGTAGAGGGAAAGGGTTGTTGGTGACAATCAGGGCCGTCTTGTCCTGGTTGAATTCCGAAGATCTCAACATGAGGGCAATTTCTCTCCGGTGATGCTCCAAGCGCTCTTGGAATTCCGCGTCATTCGGAGGGATGAAATACTGGGTCTGCGAAGAGACGGGAAAAACTGGTGAGAAGGAAAGGCAGCTGTTTGAGGGCCTCCAAAATTAGGATTTGAGGAAGGGAAGAGGCGGTCGAGGTCCAAAAAGTCAAAATGGCACCTATGGCAGGAGGACTGAAGTCCGCCCCCTTTAGGCCTGAAGGGGCGGGGCTTGGATTCCCCCCGTTCACGGTACCCGATTTGACTCTCCCATGGCAGACCCCCTACAAGTAATTCTCAGCTTACAACCATTCATTTAGTGACCATTCGAAGTTTCAACGGCACTGCAAAAACTGACTTAGGACCGTTTTCCCCACACGACCGTAACAGCATCCCGGTGGGTCACGTGAGCAAAATTCAGACTCTTATGACGGTCACCGTGTCCAAGTGGGGACACATGATCCCCTTTCGCCAGCTTTTGACAAGCCACGTCAATGGAGAAGCCAGTCGTAAGTGTGAAAAAAACCGGTTGGAAGTCCCTTTTCTCAGAGCCTTGTTTTAAAAATAATATGTTTTATGAGTACATTTTTCTGAATGAACGTAAAAAACCTCAGTGTCTATCTGAACAACATGTTGCCTGGGTACAATTAATTTTAATTGATTAATTACATTGATTAATTAATAGAAAAAGGTCAATGAGGGTGCTTATCAGGTGTGGGATTCAGCTGGTTCGGGTGAATCGGATGCTAATTTTACATCTGATTCATCAAACCGGTAGTTGCATGGCCTAGCTGACCCCAACTACTCTGCCCATCCAGGAATCTCCACGTGGCCTGTTTTGGATGCCAGATAAGCACAGGGCCCACGTGGAGGTTCTGGGAGGGTGAAAAATGGGTCTCCCGGAAGTTCTGGAAATCTGGAAACGGGCCCGTTTCGGGCCTCCAGAGGGCCTCCGGAGCCTGGGGAGGCTGTTTTCACACTCCCCGCCGCCCCCCCCCCCATGATGCAGGAGGCCGAGTAGGCCATGCCCATCATAGCCACGCCCACCCAGCAACCGAGCAGACAACCGGTTGCTAAAATTTTTGAATCCTACCCTTGGTGGTTATCCTATATTCTCCATTTCAATCCTGCTCTGATTCTATCCCATTCCTTAAACCTCATTATCCCATTTCCTTGTCCCAAAAGAGCTTTTTCACGAGGCAGCTGGACTTTCTTAGTTTTCTTTGAAGGCGTTTGTTAAGCAGGCCACATCGTCTCTCTCCAGTCTACAACAAAGTCCTTAAAACGGTTCCAAGGAGCTTCCATACCGTAAGAAGAAAAATCCAGTCGGGTTCCAAAAAAATACGCTGGAAATAAAATGGAGGCTGGTTACAAGAAAAGGAGCCCTCCGTTTATTGGGTTTTCCAGAAACTTCAGTGACAGCAATGTGTTTCTGGGGTGGATGACAAAATAGCGGGGTGAGTGGGTAGATTTTTATAGGGTTCTGGGGTTTGGTGTTTGAGATGCTCCAGGGGGGTTTTGTAATTTAGTGAGCCTTGTGTCTTTTGCTATTCTAATGGTGGTGAATAAATCCTATTTTGTCCTAAATGTCATGTCCTGTCCTTGGAATTTGGGGTGTGTGTGTGTAAATTCTTAATCCCATTAGCTTCAGCCTTCTGTGGGAGCTGTGGCTCAAGGTGTTTTATGAATAGGATAGGCTGGCTGTTTTAATAGGTACAAAATATCCATTTCTAAAAAATTGAGGCTTTTACTTGAGGCTATGGCCGGAAGACTGGGGCTGCTTTTTGCCTTTGTTTAAAAAATTTTCTCCTTTTGGGGAAATATAATAATATTCTGCCTCTTTAAATATTCCCCAAAATATTTCATTCTCCAGGGGAGGGGGCTTCCCACAACATCCACTTTCATTACTCAGGTGTCTCTGAGGATGCAGATAAATCTCCAAGTGGCCTCAATGACTCCCAAAACGAGTACAAATGGCTGTTTGCAAGGAATATCAATCCTTCCATTCCCCACCATCCGGTCAGAAATGAGGAAATTTGGCTGGAAGAAATGATACAGCTACGTATTGAATTTAAACCAGAGTTGTTCCTATTGGGTATCCTTCCTGAAAAAAATAAGGAAGGAAAATATTTACCTGATTATACCTGTTATAACAGCCGCAAGAATTGTTTATCCTCAAAATTGGAAAGCAGAGAAAATACCTTTGGAGGAAGAAGAAGTAATATTTTTTTTTTTTTGATTGTGCAGAAATGAATAGATTCACTTTGATGATTAAGGATTAGGGAAGAGTTAGAATACTTTGAGATATGGAATTACTTTTGTTGTTGGTTGGAAAAGAGATATCAGTGATTAATTTTATAATTATGTATAAAAACTCAATGACTGGGATATTGTTTTAGCGATGAATTGTTAGAATGGTTCGGATGAAGATCAAGATAGAAGAAAATTATGAAAGAAGAAGAAGAATTTTGGAAGATAACACCGAGATGTCACAGAGAAGGGATGACGGATGTATTATTAAATGTTTGTTTGTCTCAAAAATAAAATAAAAAAACTTAAAAAAAAAAAGAACTGAGGAAGCTTCTTGGATGACAAGCAAAAGGTCTTCAACCACCCAGAAAGTCCAGTTGCCTCTTGAAAAAGCGCATTTGGCACAACCATAACCTGGATGACTGAAAATCTCCATAGAGATCCCATTTCCTTGATTTGGAGAGAAACCTGGACATCGTCTCCCCTTGTGAGTGATCTCCAGTGATCCTCTCTTTTCTCTCTTGTCTGGAGACTGGGCTGGACTGCTTAACCAATCAGTGGCCTCGGCTTTGGCAAAGGCATTGTGAGGTATCACCCAGTGGTAAGATAAAAATAATTTAACAACCGCTTCTCTGTCCTAATGACCGGAGGGTGGGCGTGGCCATGGTGGGCGTGGCCAGGGAGAGTGACAGGCAGCACTCGGCCTCCAGCGCCCCCCTGGGAGCAAAAATGGGCCATTGGGGAGGGCGCATTGCACCCTCGTGCCCCCTTTTGGGCGTAGTAGACCTCCCTGCACTTAAGTGGGAGACAAAAATGGGCTCGTGGGGATTCCTGGAAGGGGTGGGGCAAGGAGGAGAGGGGAGGGGCCAGCCAGCAATTTAACAAGCAGTTTGCCCTTACTCGCCCGAACCGACTGAATCCCAAGTGAAGAAGTTTCTTGGATGAGAAGCGAAACGTTTTCACGAAAAAAAATCCCCTAAGAAAGTCCAGATGCCTTTGAAGAGCACCATTGGCACTCCATCATGCGCTTACTCTGTATAAGGGAAGGAATTTGGAGGAACTTCAACCCTACGTGAAGGAGGATGGAGTTGAGACAGACATTATCTAACCCAGTTTCTCGACCTTGGACACTTGGAAGATGGGTGAACTTCAATTCCCAGAATTCTCCAGCTGCCTCAGGCACTTTAAGATGGGTGGACTTCAGCTCCCAGAACTCCCCAAGGATCTCAACAACTTGAAGATGGGTAGTGGACTTCAACTCCCAACATTCTCCAGCTGCCTCACCAATTTTAAGATAGGTGGACTTCAATTCTCATAATTCCACAGCCATCTCAATAACCTGCAGATGGGTGAATTTCCACTCCCAGAATTCCCCAGCTGAATTCGACAACTTGAAGATGGATGGACTTCAACTCCCAGAATTCCCTAGCTGTTGCAACAATTTGAAGACCAGTGGACTTCAACTCCCAGAATTCCACAGCTCTCTTAAGAATTGGAAGAGACGTGAACTCAAAACTCCAATAACTTCCCAGCCATCTCAGCAACTTTAAGACATGTGGACCGCAAATCTCAAAATTCCCCAGCCAGCTGGGAGTTGAAGTCCTCACATCTTAAAGTTGCCAATGTTGGAAAACACCTGATGGAACCAAAGTTAGACTTTGGAAAGAACATTTTTGGAACATTTTGAACTTCACTCTTGGGAATGACCAATGCTTTATGAGAACAACTATTCACTGGACATGAACTGTACAATGAGACTGATAAACAAAAATTTCCTTCCTTCAATTTTTTTTTTTTAAAATATTTTTATTTACCAGATTCGGATGGGGAGAGAAATGCACCTCGTGCGTCAAATAGAAACTACTCATCGTGCAGGAGATTTCAACCTGTAAATAAAATAAATATTGTAAATATTTTCCCCCGGTTGGAATTAAAATCCATTAAAATCTTAATTTCAAGATGGAAGAAAGATGCAGGAGAAATGAATTGGAGGCAGGCTGCAGTTAGAAAGGAGGTCTCTATTTATTTAGGAATCAGAAGGGAAGTGACACAACGATTGGTTCTGGGACAGCTGACAAAACAGTCCGCTGAGTGGAGGGGTTATATGGTTCTAGGGCAGTGATGGCTAACCGTTTTGCCATCGCGTGCCAAAAGCGGGGGGAGCGCAGGGGGTTTGCACATGTGTGTGCCCACACCCATAATTCAATGCTCCCCCGCCCCCCCCCACAAGCATGTATGACACACACATGCACGCTTCCCCCCCGCTTTTGGCATGTGATGGCATGATGGGCCCGGTAGGCCCGTTTTTCACCCTCCCCAGGCTCCAGAGGCTTTCTTGGAGCCTGGAGAGGGCAAAAACTGCTTCCCTACTCCCCCAGAGGCCCTCTGGACGCTAGAAACAGCCCGTT